>DF239440.1:130536-204824 GCA_000507305.1 Breviolum minutum Mf 1.05b.01 | reverse complement strand
CCTGGACTTTGGCCGCCTGGGGAATTTAATTTACTTAATCTGTTTGATTTATCCAGGGAGCAAAAACAAACTGAATAAATTCAACAAATACATCAAATTCAATAATTTCATTAATTTGATCTTCTTACTTTTTCTAGTTTCTGTGAATTCACCAAATGGTCTTGGCTTTGGCCGCCTGAATCATTTCAATTTTTTAACTCATACAATGTACCCAACAAGAACAAATAAATTCAAAGAACATCAACAGAAAAACATGATTTTATTTAATTTAGTCTTTTTGTTTTTTTAATTGAATTAACTTACTTAATACATTTAGTTTTGTTTGATTTTCTTAATTTATTCAAATTTTCAATTCATGTAAATAGTCTGGACTTTGGCCTTCTGGGACATTTATTTTTTTTTTATTTTTTGAATTTGACCAAAGATAAAAATAAATCAAATATAAAACGAACTAAAACAAATTTGAAAAATGATTTTATTTATTTTATCTAAATTTCATTCATTTAATCAAAATGGTCTGCACTTTGGCCTTCTGGTGCATTTCAAGTATTTACTCTATTGAATTTGACCAGAAAGAAAGATAAACTAAATACAAAACAAAAATTGTAAACAACAATGCTTGTTTTTTTTTGTGATTTTTTTGCATCTATTGAATTTTTTAAATTTCATTCATTGAATGAAAACGATCTTGACTTTGGCTGCCTGGGGCGTTTCATTTTTTTTGATTTATTCACTTTAACCAGAAAGAAAACATAAATTCAACAAACATGAAGAGCTAAAAAATGAAATGCGCTTATTTGATTTAATCCTTTGATTTGCTTTAATAATTTCCTGAATATATTTGATGTTCTTAGTTTATTCATATATTTACTTTTTTTGAATGGTCTGAACTTTGGCCTTCTGCGGCATTTAATATTTTCAATTTTTTGAATTTGGCCAGAAAGAAAAATAAATTTAATACGCAATAAAATGAAATAAATTTGAAAAAGATTATTTCATGTATTGAATTTATTGTTTTTTTGGATTTATCTCGTTTCTTTAACTCAATTAAATGGTCTGGACTCTGGCCGTATGGGGCATTTAACCTATTCAATTTATCAAATTTAGCCAGAAAGGCAAAATAAATCAAATGAATTAAATGGGTCCNATTTGAAAAATGATTTTATTTATTTTATCTAAATTTCATTCATTTAATCAAAATGGTCTGCACTTTGGCCTTCTGGTGCATTTCAAGTATTTACTCTATTGAATTTGACCAGAAAGAAAGATAAATTAAATACAAAACAAAAATTGTAAACAACAATGCTTGGTTTTTTTGTGATTTTTTTGCATCTATTGAATTTTTTAAATTTCATTCATTGAATGAAAATGATCTTGACTTTGGCTGCCTGGGGCGTTTCATTTTTTTGATTTATTCACTTTAACCAGAAAGAAAACATAAATTCAAAAAACATGAAGAGCTAAAAATGAAATGCGCTTATTTGATTCAATCCTTTGATTTGCTTTAATAATTTCCTGAATATATTTGATGTTCTTAGTTTATTCATATATTTACTTTTTTTGAATGGTCTGAACTTTGGCCTTCTGCGGCATTTAATATTTTCAATTTATTGAATTTGGCCAGAAAGAAAAATAAATTTAATACGCAATAAAATGAAATAAATTTGAAAAAGATTATTTCATGTATTGAATATATTGTTTTTTTGGATTTATCTCGTTTGTTTAACTCAATTAAATGGTCTGGACTCTGGCCGTATGGGGCATTTAACCTATTTAATTTATCAAATTTAGCCAGAAAGGCAAAATAAATCAAATGAATTAAATGGGTCCATTCATTTTTTTAGTTCATATATTTTTTTGAATTTCTTTTAGTTGTTTTTTATGTTTTATTTGTTTTTTTGAACGAATTCAGTTTGTTTGACATAAAAAATGGTCTGGACTTGTGCCCATACACTTTGTAACAATGATGGACCATCATTGGGGTGGATCATGGGGGGGGGGGGGTGAGCATATATATATATATATATAAATTAGTTTGTGCATGACTGTATGTGTACTGTATTCAGCATCAAGGTTTCTGCTACCAACCTCGATGACGTTGTAGCCGAGCAAGCTGAGACTGAAGGTTCTCCGGATGGTTGAGTGATGAAATGAAAATGGGTTGTGGTCAACGAACTGAAAAAAAACATGCTGGTTGCAGAAGCATGGGTCGTATGTTTTTTGTAGCTGATTGTAGGAATTGTTTTTGTTGAGTTTAATCTTAGATTGTGTTGTAGAATTGATGAGAACCGAAGACAGTTCTTTTGGATATTTGAGTTGATTTGATGGTATGTGATTAGGCTTGCGTGTGAACCATGTACTTCTTTGGTACCCACCATTTGACCAGCTGCTGTGCACAGGTTCCAGCAACTCACCTAACTGTTAGTTCAACTGCTGTAGATGTCGTTGAGTTTAAGTTTAGGTCGTTTCTAGCTACCATTATAATTATATCGCAGCAAAGTAGGAGATATGCATCAACCCAAGAGTAGATATTTATATACCCAGTAGAAGGATTCCCTTTCACGGGGTTGGATGGTCTTTTAGTAAAGGGAGTTCACATACAACATCTCAAAACATATATATATATAGCATTGCTGTTGACTTTGCAAGGGTAGCGAAGCGCTGAAGGTTTGAATTCTGGCTACATATGTTGGGTTGTGAAGGGTGAAGATAGATACAGATTCCCTTTGTCCCCATTTCTTTTGATAGGGCCTGTTCTCGAAACAGGTGTTTCCCTCAAAAAAATCAAACAAATTCGCTTTCTTCGATGGCTTAGGGTTGGCAAACATGTTCCTTTCTTGGGTTTTGTTTGGGTTATGAACCACCAACTAGTCGTTAAAATCGGGCCTTATGTCTTGATTGGAAGGCACCTCATTAGGATTTTCAGTGTGAGAAGCTAAAGCTGGACCTTATGTTGGAGACTGGGGGCCATTCTATGTTAGGTAAGCTGAGTCGTCATTTCCAGTCTTTAGATTCGGTGTAGCCAAAGGCCACTAAGAGCTTTGACATCATATTATACAATGTTTTCATTGACATCGGGTCACCCATACCCAGCAGCAGCTTTCAACGTTGGCCCCAAGATCTATGGCAAATCTATCAGCCATGACACGTCTATCACTCGATAGAGCCCATTTGTAGGACGAATCTCTGCTGAAAGTCCACTCCCAAGAGCGAAATGATTGTTGGGAACCATTCATGTTCACCATTAAAATCTCCAGGTCCTCCCGTTGCAGTGGCTTCAACTCCAATACCAGAGCCACCTCCGAGAGAACGTGGACGCAGTAAAGGTAAAGGACGAGGAAAATGTCGAGATGGGATTCTGAGATGTTGAAAAAAGTAGAGTGTTTTTTGTTATTATGTCAGTGGTTTATGATTTCCCTTCCTCCCGTAATCATGGAAGTAGAAAATGGGTGTGTCTCCAATATGAGTTTCCTTTCATTTAGGGTGATTTTCCACTGAACCATGATCATGGATCCGAGTTCTTTGTTTGTTATTTGATGTCATGTTGCATTTAGTATAGCTTATGGTTTTGTTAAAAGGCCAGGGTTGCCACGTTTACCACCTTTTTTTTGGCGAACAAAACTCACCCTAGGTCCAGTTTCCAGCGAAGCAACTGTTGGAACGACCACGAAACCACCGAGTCGCGTGTCATGTCACTGGATCGGGCATCTCATAGCGGTCGGTCCAGGGGCCGAACACTTCGTCTTTGTCATTACGGATACTATTGTGGCTTGGTGGAATCGATGCGAAAAAAAATGAAGATCAAAATTATGAGTCTGACTCAAAAGGTCAGGATCAAATCAAATCTTTGGTGGTGAGTCGTTTTACAGGAATTTCCACATGGTTTTGTTGTTGTGCTTGTGTCAGTTCGATCAATTTGCGTATGATGCTTGATGCTTCTGGTATTTGACCCTTCATTCCAGTGGACGGTATGGTTTTTACTTTTCCCCATTTAGCTAGGGAAATGTGGTTGTTCACTTTACCGTGTACTTTTTCTCTTTCTCTTATATATTGAATGTACATCCATTTGTACAAATAAGCATCAAATAAGCATTTTTGTGGTGTTTGCGCATCAATATTGGAGAATTCAATACAGGACCCAGTCCTTTTTTGTGAGAGTATTATAGAGTATGAGGAAATATCGTACTTGTGGCATCCAAGCGGATTTGATTCCAGTGTTTCTTTTTCCCAGATCTATTTGCAGATTGTGACCAGACCGCCATGCTTTCCTAGAGAAATGATCCCCAAAAAGGATGTGAATTCAAGTTGGTATACCCAAGGTGAAAGTGGATGGGCGCAACCGCAGAAATCTCAAAAGCCAGTTAGCCCTCACAATCACTTACCATTTGATGTAAGACCAATAGATGCTTTGTAGGGGAATCCTCCCAGAATGGCCTTTAAATATCCTTAAATCAGGTTAGTCAATTTGAAGTCCACTATCTCCTTGTAGCATGCTTTCGGAACTGCCACCAGTGGTCCTCATAATGGAGCAAACTGAACAAACCCGTTTCACCAAATGATATAGCAAAGATACCATGAATTGAACTTTGTTTATTTAATTGAACATGGACATGGAAAAACGAATCCCTCCAGCAGTTTCTGTGTGTTTCCTCTACACTAAGATATTGGTCATCTCCATGTTCCAACCATGGAAGTATATATATATCAAGCAGTTGCATAGACTTTGAATAGACTTATTAGAATATATATATATATACTTAACGATATATATATATATATGTATATATTGTATAAATAATATCATATATTTGATCATTATAATCAAAGTGTTCCAAGTCATGCCTCCATTCAAGGCAGACGTCCCTACTGCTCCTTCTACCATCCCGATGGCCGTCAGCGTGATGGCACGGCTGCTGGTCGTGGCGGAGGATCTGGTGCTACACAGAGAGCCAGATCCTGGAACGGCCATGGAGATCGTGGAGAAGGTGTCATGGGGAGATCGTGGGACGAAGTGGTGATTTATACAAATGTATTACTGTAATAAAGCTGTATAATGTAGTTTATTGCGCATCATTATGTACTTTTTATTCTACTCACTATATTTCAAAAAGAAAAACAACTATAAATTGTATATATATATATATATCAAAAAAGTTGTGTATTTTAAAGATGCATACAAAGGTCAAAGTAGTCAAAAGATCAGCATTACTTGTCAAAAGTCAGATCTTATTGGAATCACGATACATCAAACATAGTTCCAAAACAGTTCTGTTTTTGCTGGGATTTCATTACCTCAACCTGGGTTTCACCTATATAACACTATTTGGGAAAATGGCAGTGCTTCCAAAATGCACCTGGAAAATGGATCTGTTAGAGACACCAGATCCTTCGTAGCGTCGTTGCCTCCAGTATCAACCAGAAATGGCATGGGGGTTTGGAACGATGGTCATGATATATGTACCCATCGACTGCAACCTCAGAATCTCGATTCGGTGAATGGGTGAACATGGCGCCAGCTGCGTTGTGCTTTGCAGGAGTTTGTTGTTCTCTGTTGGTAGGTATGAATGTCTTCATCCCAGACAATCCGTAGTTGTTTAGAAAATTAGATTTACTTTCCAAGTTCGGACTATTTATGTAAGTCAATATGGCCACAGACAATAGGGTGGCGTTTTCAACACGTTTTGCTTCCTTTTTTTTCAGGTCAACTTGTACGTGTATGTATCTATAAGAAGGTATAAGGAAAATGTATGGATGTTTCCGAAAATAGTGGTACCCCCCAAATCATCCATTTTAATAGGGTTTTCCATTATTTTCACCATCCACTTTGGGGTACCACTATTTTTGGAAAGACCCGTATACACATACCAGTCCCACAGATTGATCCTTTGACTGTGCTCAACTTGTGTTCGAAGGTCAAGAGCCTGAAGGAAATGCCAGGCTGCTGAGAGAAATTGAGTTGAACTCAGACTATTGTGTCATGGCGACATTGACGAGACTCTTTGGGTTGGAAAACTTCCCAAGTGTTCCAATAGGATATAACTATGACATGTTTTAAGGTACCTGGGTGGGGATCTTTCAGGTGGCTATGTTTGTTTTTTTACCAGGAACTAAACTTACTAAACCTTTGTAGGTTTAACAAACCGCCAAAGTTGGCAGGATCAGGTGGCCCACAAAAAAGCTATTAACGGTTGACCTTGTCGGCTTTTCCAGTAGATGTTTGTGATAGCCAGGATGGGAAGTCACATGTTTTTCCTTCGAGAAAAATGACGGCAGTATACAAGTCCAGTTGGCTCGTAACTTCTGCTGATGACTGGCTCCTGTTGAAGGGCCTGGCCATGTTGATAACTTTGAAAGTATTAGAAGAACGGTGGTTATCTTGGTTTGGAGGGCGTTTTTTTTTCTGTTGCTGTTCTTTGCAAACAGGCACGACTGGTTTAACCTGTAAAACAACGTGAAATTAAAATATGTTAAAAGTCCTGAGGGCAAAACATCGGTATGGTATGGATTCCAGAGTGGATTCATATGCTACCAGTACCAAAGAATGAACTTCCATAAAATGTTTATCAAACATTCCCCTATTTTTCATCTGGGTAAGCAAATCACATAACTTATATACTCATTATATCTCATTATACTATGTGTTTGTTCATTTTTGCGGGGTGTTGGTTGATGAAGCAGTGAACAAAACCATTATTTGTTTTTTGCTTGTAGAGGTTATACTACCCCAGTTCAGAAAGGACTACTGTATAACCAACCCATCATAAGGATCCCTAAAGAATCAACCATTGCCCAGTTTCTACCACTAACCGCTCACCAACCATGTGAGGCAAGCAACTTAAAGATGGAATGCTCTACCATTTAGCGTTTTTCTTACAAAGATATGGACTTTTTGGTCGCATCTCATCGAATGGAACCCTGGAGTTATTGAGTTTTTCCTCGCAAACAGTGGATTTACCAAGAGTGGAAGAGATTCAGATGGATTCTTGGGTGAGATTCGGCTGGAATGGGTGATGAAGATGTTGTTGTTGTCAACCAGGGAAGGGAATGATGAAGGTTTCGGGTGAAGATGATGAAGATTGGAAGACGCAACATTTTCGCAGTAAATACATGAAAGTAAGAGGGTAGTTTCTCCGAACTGTTAAAGCCCTTTTGAGGGCAAAAGTCACAGGTTTGGTTTGTTTCCTGAAATTCAAGCATGGCAATGTTGAAAAGGAATGATAGACGAAAACATCCGGTAGTTGCGGACATCCTTGAAAACGAATGAACACGACAATAGGACAGAAGATGTTTCGGCAATTTTTTGCTGCAGACAGCGCTTTTTCATGGTATGCCAACTGCAGCAACCTCGTATGTTTAGACATTTCATTTGTTGATGCCTTTATTAGACCTACCCAAAAGGTTCAGCTTACATGGGCGGTGAGGAGTTGGCTCGGTTATCTTCACTTCGTGTGGAGTTGACAGATGCTTGGAATCGACAGATGCACCAAAGTTACATGTGTTGTTTGATTTACACTGGTTGAAAGCATGAGATGAAAACAACAAAACCCGTTAAAGATGTTTATGTTTGAAGCAGGTATTTGTTCCTTCTTCCACTTTTTTTAGGTGTTGATGGAATATCATGTTTTTTGGACCTATACATCTACCTATACCGTCTACAAATTCACATGGTTGCAGGTGCAATCTTAAATTATGAGGCATGATGGACCGTGATGTATGGAGCATTTGCCTAAACTCAGGCTATGAGGGATCCATAATGATTGAGTCAAACTGTTGATGGAAGACATCCTGCACCAGTTGATGTGAGAAATATCGCATTATTTACATGGTTTCATACATTCCAGGTGGTTAGCCGGATTTTTTGCATCAACAGCAGCTTCTTTGTTTCAAGCACAATGATTCAAGAGGTCACGGGTTGTTTCTTTAGTTCATTTCGCTGAGATATAAGATGCCATTACATGGGAAACAACTGAGAATCGAGAACACTTAGTTTGTTCTTGTTGTGCTTATACTTGAATATGTGTCATCTTATATCACAAATTTTATCTTGCAAGGTGAAGTGAATAATTTTTTGTTGACTGAATCAGTGTTACTCTTGACTGGCAGCTGCAATTGTTGGTAGATTCATGTAAACCACCCTACCTCATGATATGCGGCTATTACATATTGCATTATGTTCTTGGTACAAGGTACAAGTACTGCTTTTACGGCCGGTCCAGCGTGTCGTTTCCCTTGAGGAACAGATTCCTTTCCCTCAATCTTTGTTGGATCGTTTCATAGGGCCTCAAGGTGCGCTCGGCGGATGGGTAGAGGGGGTTTCCATGTTGGTATGGTGGAGATATGTATAAAGGGTTTCTTTCCTTTACCCTCCCTAAAAACTAACACTGTTTTGCAGTTGGAAATGGATGCTTGGAATGTAACATAATGTAACTATAATAGTTTCCTTTTGGGGGCGTTTAGGCCTATTTTCAAGGGCGACTATTGCTGTTAGTTTCAGGGACTGCAATCAGTTGTCAAGGTAAACGGGTGTAACGGACAAGAGGTTGTTGTCTATGGTTCTAGGATTGGAGCCCTCAATCTTATTCAATCGGGGCCCGGGTGCTGAAATGGATTTTTTTTTGGTAAATACTGATGAGTGGCCTACTTCATGGGTGTTTCCAAAAATAAAAGTACCCCAAAATGGATGATTTATAGTGGAAAACCCTCTTAAAATGGATGATTTGGGGGTACCACTATATTTGGAAACATCCTAATGTCATGGTTTTGTTTGTTTGGTTCACCTCAAAATCTTAGTTTCGAAATGGCAGCCTTGTATCCTCAATCACCAGAATCCGGAATGAAGTTGCGATAGCGTTCCCTTCACAACCTACCCCTTTTGGGATGTTCGGGCTGGCCATGTTGAGGTGTCCATTTGCAGTTCTTGTGTCGCAATTTGGGGGTGCAGGCGCCAGTCTTAGTCATGTTTGTTGGATTTAGATAGTGCTTTTTGGTTGAAGGATGGAAAGAGAGAATGAAAGCATTCCAATGATTTGTACCATACACGAAGAATCATGAATATGTTTTTGGAGTTTACTGTAATGTTTGATATGGAATGCTTGACAGTTTGAAAGATCATGAGTGCCTTCTCAAGCAGTGACAGGGGTATGAGACACCGATGTGCATAGTTACAATCTACCACCCGATACTCATGGCTGGTCAATATGAATGCAGGCAATCATTTGCCCACAACCATTCCTTTGTGTTTCATCCTTCCCTTGGTTTGCTTTTGAAGCTTGTTTCAATTTTTATAAGCAAACTATAGGCCTACTGTACGTGTAACTTTCGGGAGTGGTGTAAGCTTTGTGTGGAATGGTGAATCCAAGGTTGACCAGCAACATCTGCGCAAAATGCACCCTACATCCTTTTTGTTGGCTGGTCCACATATTACAAGATGTACATTGAAATTGAGTAGAGAATATTCATTCACAAAAAAAAATAGATGTACATATATGTGGTCTATATATTTACAGATGCCATGTTAAATATGGTCAAACTTTATGTCAAACCTAAGAAACATAACACCGTTTGTGCGTGGCATCCCTCCATGCCGCTAAACATTTGTCAGATTGTCGTGGACTCCGACGAGAGCTTGACTAGTAGCCCAACCGCATGGCTTAGTGGAACTCCTGAAGTCTTACAAGATGCCAGGAGCATGGCACAAGTCGGATGGCGTACTTTACGGTGTTTCATTGTTGTAAACCAGCCAGGTTTGTTGTTTTTATTGGCGGGATTTTTCTTTATGGAAAAAGGTCTCTCATGAACATATTATTCTTGGTAGGTGAGCATCTCAAAATGGGACTTAGGTGCCGGCTTCACATGATGCGCATATTCATCCTAATTATGGGCAGAAGGTCCAATTTTTACACGTACATTTCAACCTATAGAACATTGCTGAAGCAGGCTTCATCCCAACGATTTGGGTTGCCAGGAGTGCTTTGGAGAATCATCTTATCTCTTTGAGTAGCACAGAGTATCCTTCTGATATGGAGCAAGCCATCATTCGAGAGCGGTCACAAACAGTGCATATATTTGTGGACAATAGCAGCCTTGGCAGCAAGACGACATGCTATTGGGTTTCAGCTTGTGAACATGCTGGAATGAGTGTTTTTTTTTTGAAATGGAATGATTTGGAGATTGGGTATTTAGATATACTGTATTCTTGTAAGCACCAGGAGTTAAGTGAACGACGTTCCCGCATCATATGCTTGCTGCTAGTTGCTTTCGCTCAACTCTGACATGGTAAACGTGGAATGACTCTAATGATAAAAGTGTTCAACTCATGATTGCTTGTGACAAAAATGGCTGCACTAAATACATCTAATTTCATCTAATTTCAGCAATTGCACTGCCGACATGACTGTTTTGCGTATTTTTTTCCATGATTGAGTTGATGCCGTTTGTTTCAAGATGTCTTTTGTCCATCCCACTGTTTGCCTTCTCCAAAACTGGCAGACTTTTGAGGCAACATTTGCATTGGATGTCAGTTTCTTGACCGCAGTAGTTTCAGGGTGTAGCCAAGGCCCTGTGATTCTGCACATCATATTCATATCTAGAATTTCTCGGTGGTTTAATAGATCACATCTACTTTGACGCGACTATATAGTTGGAAATGCTAGATGTTCGTTCAAACAAGTAGATGTGAATGTGAAAATGTGTAATTATACAATTGTCTTGGCATTTGTAGCGTGTAATAGCCCCTTCGTTCATACTCTATATAGTCCGTATACGCATAATAGATTGATTCAGCCTATTCCGCCTCATACAAAATCTTACATGTTTTCAGCGTACCGGGCATCCTGATTTTCGCTGCGCCAAAACGTGAAGTTTCTGCCCACGTCACTGCAAGGCTTTTACCCAACGGTTTCCGGGACTTTCAGCAACGTCTCAACATCAAAAGATTCACTGCCATGGTCACCGGTGTCAGGAGTTCCGTTTTTTTTTGGTGAGGATGGAAGATGGAGGTTTCGTATCAATCTTATATTTATTGCATATACAGTAGGTAATGACCAAGTCAGATAAGCAAGGTAGTCGCAAGTAAGTAATTACTACCAAGTAAAACTTAGCTATGGTTTCAAAATGTTTCAAATAATTATGTTTGATGTTCATCCAGTTTGTATAGGGAACTCTGTCCCGTTCCATTTTTCAGTGGTCATCGATAGCAAGCAACAGCATGATTACCTGTCGGTTTCCGGCCTGTTGCTTTGCCTTATCCTGTGGGGTCATCATTGGATTCCAATTCGACAACCGACGCATCTACTCACTTATCTCATTTGTTTTGAATGGATTTCTCTGCAGTAACTCAGTCTTGCCTTGATTTTTTCCTCATCAGTTTTTGTTTCTATGGTTTAGTCTTTCTTGAACCTCCATTCTGGTCATGATTGATGAGTCTGTAAGTCTTAAACTCACCATCTAACCATCTTATCATTTAATCCATCCAAGCATTCACTACTTCTGTAGTTTATCTTGCAATCAAATTTCCAAACATCACAACATCACAACATTACTCCCAGGAGAGTGGAGCGCAAGGTGGTCATGGGTTCACATCCCTCCAGCCCACGTTTCTGGTCAGCATGGCAACGTCAAGGCTATGAAGTTTCCACTGCACATCGAAATCCCTGGTCCCGGCGAGAAGAATTTGTGGATGGACGTCTCGTAGGTGGGTTTGACAGATGGATGCAGTGCATTTGTTTGGTGGGAAGGTTATATATTAAGTTTCTGGTGTCATTGTTTTTGGATGCTTTTTTCTGGTGGTTGGCGGTGGTGATATGTTCCATCTATTTTTTGTTGTGGATACATAAAGACACGAAGAAGCGACAAAAGTTGGCTCGTACATGCTCCTACTGCATCATAGGATTTTATACCACCTGGTTTCAGGATCCGATGGCTAGCTCGCCACTCCCATGGGAGTTCGTTTTATCATGCGCCCCGTATCCAAATCCACCGAACTTGGGAGTGGCTAGTTGCGCCATCGATCCTTTCACCGCGGTGTTTTCTTGGAACGCGGTGTTTTTTGATTCTCCCGTGGCATTTCTCATCATTCATGGCACCCCTGAAAGTCTAAGGTGCTGTAGGATATATCCATAGCACAAGTCCCATGGATCTGAAGTTCATAGATGCCGAGATGTTAATGTTTATTGAAGCTACAGAACCCTTTGATGCATGTTCTGTAGCTTAGACATCATTGCTTGCAAGGATTGACAGATTTTGACATTGATATCACTTGTATTGTTTGCCTTGCATCAATCTAATTGCCAGTTAAACTTGGTACATGCGTTTGTTGCATGCCCTCAAACAAGCCAAGTAGAGAAGAGTCCAAGTTCCGTACCCCGATGGACCAAGTGTCATCAGTTTGGGGGTTCCTTTTCTACCTCACTTTCATCCAGGAGAAGCGTTGATGCACATTTTAAATGCTGGTTCTGGGGATTCTGATGTTTTGGTTCTGGCCACTGGCGATGGAAATTTGGAAGGGCAAAAAGCAAATACAGTGTCTTGCCGATGTTGAAATGTTGCGAAAAGACAATTGGGAACTGAACTGGATCCTGGTTGAATGAGCTTGATGTTCTCAACTTCAACAAAGCAAGCAATAAAAGGAAAACATCCGGACAACTCAACAGTTCCTGCAATCTCTCTCTCTCTCTCTCTATGTATACATTTTTGTAATATGATTTGATTTGATTGGACAGGAACAATGTGCAACAACCGTGTTTGCTGTTCGAAGGCTATAATCTGTCACTTTTCAGCCCTCACTGGGTGCCAACCTTTCCAGTTTCACGGGTGACCAAAAGGGTTTTTTTCACATCGTCAATATGGGTGGTGCTTTCTACATGAGGGAGTGTATTATCCAGTACATATAGATACCCATACCGCCAAATGCCATCCATAAACGCAGTACTGTAGCCCAATGTGGTTGGTTGAGTCCTTGATTCACATTGATTCTTCTACCATCTTTTCAGCTGGGATTGTGAAATCGTCCATGATGGAAACCACTGTTTACCAACCATCATATTGAGGTGGGATAGATGATGTGACATAAGAAACAAACATTCAAGAGGTACATATAGTTTAGGGCTCACTGCTGGAACTCCGGGTTGGTAGAGCATGCTCCACTTCTCTGAGATTGGACTTAATCCCGCCCGCGGACAAGACCTTAATCATTCGTCTCAAGTAAAGTCTATATACATACTCCCCAAAACTCCAATAACAGAATACTACCAACCCCCCCAAGACAAAACAAAGGGGACAAATGGGGTTTCAAGAAAATTTGAGAAAATTTAACTTTCAGTTTCCTCAGAACCCATCAAAGGCGAGTGCCAACTTTCAGAATTTGGTTCAGACCATCGCGGCTGGACGTGTGGCTGGTTGGAGTGTGGAAGTTTGGTGTTGGAGATCCAGTTGCCACTCCATCTACAAGAGGAGAGCCGAAATCCATATGGCAGTTTACCGCAAAAGGGTTGAAGAACTTTTAAATCCTACCTACGTGTTTTCAAACGTGCTTGTGCTTGTGTATTACTGTTGTTGTTGTTGTTGTTGTTGTTGTTGTGTGTGTGTGTGTGTGTGTGTGTGTGTGTGTGTGTGTGTGTGTGTGTGTGTGTGTGTGTGTGTGTGTGTGTGTGTGTGTGTGTGTGTGTGTGTGTGTGTGTGTGTGTGTGTGTGTGTGTGTGTGTGTGTGTGTGTGTGTGTGTGTGTGTGTGTGTGTGTGTGTGTGTGTGTGTGTGTGTGNGTGTTGTTGTTGTTGTTCTTGGTGGTGGTGTTGTTGTTGTTGTTGTTGTTGTTGGTGGTGGTGGTGTTGTTGTTGTTGTTGCTTGTTTTTTTTGTTGTTGTGACTGTCGCTGTAGTTTGTTGTTGCTTCCTAGCTTATCCATGTTGCATCGCTTTGCTCATCGCAGGATGGCTCGCGAAGGTCAAATCCGACTCTATTTCCTCGATGGTTTGCGAAAAGAAGTACCTGGACCTGTAGTTAGGAGGATTACCCGCCAGGGAACGAGTCCATATCCCACCTGGGGAAGTTCGGAACATCATCGACTCATAAGGGCCGACTGGTAGGGGAATGTAGGGGATATGTTACTTCCCAGGAGGATTGGATTGTGAGGGTTAGACTGTAAGTCTTGTTCAGGACTCTAATATGTGAGGAGGCTTGTTTGTAAATGATTTTATTGGGGGGAAGATACAACAGGGATCGACGATAGACATGGTGTGTGTATGTGTTAGTTTGGATTGAAGGTTTGAATGAGTTTGGTTTGCTCAATGTTACTCAGATGGTACCACATCGTGCTACCATTTCCATTTTGTGTTAAACCAAGTCCTACCGGGTGCCCATGACAATCCCTTACCATCCATGTATGGTATGTTTACATACATTTGGTTGTTTTTAATGGTAAAATATGTCAAATGTAGGTAAATATACCATACATGGATGGTATGGGAATGGTCTAGTTTTTAATGTGGTGATGGTGAAAACGACCGTAACAAGCTGCTTTTGTTGTCATTTTTTTGCCGAGACGAGGATTCGCCAAAGGGGAGATATCCATATATTAGATTTCCGCGAGGTCTAGTTCATTGTTTGCATCTTGCTAGGCTACTGTAGCTAGGTCTTAGTATTTCGGATATTTTGGATGTTTTCTTACTTTGAACTAGCAATTGTCTTCCTTGTGAGGCACATAATTGAAATATTGCTAGTTCCTGCAGAATCTCCCATGTTTGCTGGGGTTTCATGTTCTTTCACCAGCAGTATCAATATATACTGTGAGTTTAATCATTCGAGCCAAATTATAGTGACGTCATACGATGTCACCCCAAAAGGTAGGTTGCAAAAGGAACACTTCCAAAGCATCGGTTGACAGCAATGCTTAATCAGCCACAGGTTACATCATTCATAGTTTAGCGCCGGGTGGTTTGTTTGTTTTTTTCAGGTATACGGTATACTTGGAAGACATGACAATCCTTTCCCTAGTGAATCTCCATATACTATTTACAGTATACAGTATACATATGTTGTTTTTCGTGTTTGTTGTTTCAACAATGACTTCATACAGTGATTCAACGAGCAGATTCGCAATGCACATGTGACAGGCCTCAATCATCGTATAGGAGAATGGGTTGAAGTGGCATAGTGAAAGTCAACCCAAAGGGTAGAGACAAGTAACATTTTGACATCTGGTGTGGCATAGTTACATCAGCACTGCTTTGTACAAGTAACCAGGTAAAAACACTTCAACCCACTGCTACACCAACGCATTTCATTGGGTGTATATACAGCGGTTTGGTTTTAGATAACGAAATGTCTAGATATCCTCTGGGATCCCTTGGTGAAATAATGGCTAGCAAAAATCAAAACATGCATGCAGACAGGTCACTATGACCTCTGGACGAAGCTCATCACATGCAGCGCGTGGGCGAGAAGCCTCGCAAGATGCTCAAGAGGAACACGAGGACAGAGTCTCCATTGCTGGTGAACTAAGTATACGACAGGATTGATTGGGATTTGTTTGTCTTGACTTGTTGGTGATGTTGGTTTAGTATGGTTTAGTTTTTACGGTTGCAGATACATAAATAGATGTATGTAGAAAGAAAGAAAGAAAGAAAAAAAGAAAGAGAGAAAGAAACAAAGAAAGAAAGAAAGAAAGAAAGAAACAAAGAAAGAAAGAAAGAAAGAAACAAAGAAAGAAAGAAACAAAGAAAGAAAGAAAGAAAATACAGAAAGAAAGAAAGAAAGAAAGATAGATAGATAGAAAGGTAGGTCGATAGCACGATAGACACGTTGATGCATGTGCTTCACAAAAAGGAACATGCAGGAATGCTCCCAATTCCAATTCCCAAGTGGCCAAGTGCCCGCGCCACGTCAGGAGACTTGCGTACAGTGTTTGATGGCAGAAGCCACGCATGCTTTCATCCCTTGTGTTTTGGATATGCCTTGTTGGGAAGGGTTGTTGATGATCATTTAAACCAACAGGGGTGTACTGCATTGTGTTGTTACCACCATGTGCAGGGTGCCATGTTTATGCTACATTTACATGTCTTAGCAGTTGCGTGATGCTTAGTTTCAAAACAAATGTTGCAAAGATACATATACGCATATACGTATAATCATATATACATATTTTTGGCAAGGACTCCAAGAAAATTGAATGGTATATACACAGTATCATTGCTGGGATCAGATACTTTTCTGATCCCAGCAACTGGGAGAGGGGGGTGCTGATTGCAAGTCTTGCGTCCTCATCGCTTAGGATTATATAGGCACATGAGCTGTTCGGTTTTGAAGAAGTGCTGATTTGATCAAAGTTCATGTTATTTCATATCCATATATTTACAATACTGGAGTTTTGGTCAATGTCGTGGTCAATTTATCTAGGACCCCACCATGGTTTGTCATGAGCATGCTAAAACCGTTTGTCTCTTGACTGTGTTTAGACAAAATAAATGCGACATGGACTATTGAACATGATGGTTTGGAATAGGTACCTATTACACAACAGTACCAGGTAGCTATGGCAATTGTGACATGCATAGATATACGATGATATATGGATATATTTGCCTATTTGTGTAGTTGTACAACTATATATTTTGGAGGCTCCCAACCGGCGCCGACACCAGGTAATCATCGAGTACTTTGTAGAAACTGTGCCACGGAGACAAGACCACACTGGAATACACGTCCTTTGGGTCTTTGCTTTCTTTGTCGTTGCCCCTGGGACGACATTACCCTTGTATCTGATCATGACATAAACATTTGACGTTGGGAATGTGGAAGAACTCCGAATCGTTTTGGCACCATGAGCTTGCAGCTTGCGCAATGTCTTGAAGCGATACACTGAAGATATTGAGATGTTGGAGTCCTATCCTCCTGGAGCTGCTTGAAGCTGCTATTTGGATACAGATCTCGGAAGCACTGACAAGTTGAAGTACCGCTGAAAACTGAAGATTTTCCAGTGAGTTCCCCAGTTCCGAAACCTATCTGAAGTCGTGGTTTGGCAAGGTGGCTTGTTGGCATTCAATAGGCTTGCGATGCAAAGATGTCAGTTATAAAGTTGACAAGTGTCCACAGATCGTGCATGACCAGATGTGGCTGGTGACATGATGGTTTCACACATTGTTGGGGAAGCCTTTCTAATGTATATATTATATATATATATGTTTGCATACAGCTGGCTTGGATGGGTGGTGCAACCACACATACATACACATACATAAATACAAACATACATACAAACATACATACATCCAAAGATATATACGCAAAATCACAAATCAGATACATAGTTTCATACAAAACATCCAAACATCCATACACAATTAGATATTTCTGGAACCCATCAGATGGAGTGGCTTGGAGCCACCCCTTCCTCGTACCAGCTTGCTGAACAAATCTCCGAGGTTGGCCCGGCGAAAACGTCCGACATCATCAGACAGCAGAGACCAAAACAAGGGGATTGGATGGTTTTTGTAGTGGTATCTATGGGTTTCAACAAGTTTCAACAATTCTGTAGTTTAAACTAAACTGCGGTGTATGTATATATTAGGATGTGTTTAATTTATTTTAATTTAACGTATACAGTACATATTATATACAATGTATTTGTTGTGCAGTCTGATTATAGGTGATAAGTATTTATCGGAATCTTTTCAAACAATCAGTACAATTGAATGTGTTTGCAGTAGATCTACATGGGTTGCAGTGGAGAATTCCCGTGGCTATGTCATGAAGTTTTTCAGGCATATATTACATGGGTTGCGTTACGGTTTTCATATATTACAACTTTTTGTATGTGTATATATCTTTACTAGATATTTGAGACCGCTTGGTGCTGCCGATTCCTGTAACCGCGAGTCAGAGTCATCATATCTTTGTCGTGAGTATCCCCTTCAACTTTACTTTCCACTGTCACTGGGTGGTGGATATACCTCCAAGATTTTAGGAGTCTCAAAGCAAAGACGCCTTTTGCAGGAATTTGCAGGAAACAAATTTCATTTGAACTTACTGAAGCAATGGAAACTTGCGAGGGAGTCCCTCATTCAATCTTGAGTGATGAAATTCATTCATGTATGTACAAAGTATGAACATGCAAATTCCCATTGAAGGACTTACCGTTGTATCTTTGCATTTGAATGCTTTTAGCGGCTCAGAGACGGTGGTGGGACAAATTTCCCGGAGAAGGGCTGAAGCCACCGAGGTCCCAAGGCAAGGTCGGTCGAATGGGAGTTGTGTTTAGCCGTTTAACCTTGGTGGATGGTTCGTTGTAACCACAAGGAGGGCTGGTAGCAGTGAATCCTGGACCCATACCCATTGAGAGTGTTGTGGTTTGGATGTTTTTTAATCAAATTTACTAAATGTTATGCAAATTCAAAAAAGTAAATGATTTTGTTGGCCCACTTTTGCATGAATACCTGTCCAGGGACCATACACCAGCCCTTTCCCTTTGGTGGTTGAGCCTTCCCAACCCCGACATCCTTAAGGGTCTCAGGGCCGAAATCCATAGAAGCCTCAGAAAAATGTTGGCGTTTAATTTATAAAGATCCAATACTGTTTTTTGATTTCGACTCCGACCATACTATACAGGTTTTCACAGTACACATCCAGTAAAACCCAGGGCCTGCACCAACTAATCCTAGGCACCCAACACCTCACACCAATGAACACACCCAGGCCTTGCGGCCTTGCAAGGGGCCATGGCGGAGGATGGTAGGTGGGGAAACCTACCCCCCAACCGCCTTTTTTTTTTGGGATGGGCAACCGGGGCGGAAACATGGCAAATGAACAGCGTTTGAAAGGGAAATGAGATGGCAAGTGATTCAATTGAAAATGGAAACCATTGCATTCTTGGGTAAATTTCATGTAAAAATCGTAATTGTTAATCAACCAGACTCATGGCTACCATCATTGACTACAATAAAATTCCAGGATATGCCACAATTTTGAGTCCTGGATTCTAAAGTCAAAATCAAAGTCCGGTGGGTCGAGAAATTGGTCCGGACTCGGGAGCCAGCTGCGAGAAATAACATCCCTCTTAGTACTTTGGCAATACCAGTCCCGGGGGTATGAAACAACCGAATCCAACTGCACAGTTGTTTCTTGGAGAATTCTAGTTGAGCCGAAGTGTCAAATGTGTATTGACCCAATTTTTCCAAAGCAATCCTTGGTGCATGAGTGAGTGCTCCAGGGGTTTGCTGGGATTTGGCGATTGAAAGATTATTGTAGAAAGGAGCTCTGGAATGTAAACTTTGATACATAACTAGCGACTTGGCGGTGTTGATTTCTTGTGACATTCCTTCAAAGCTTTACAATTATGCGGATGCACTGCAACACCTACTTACTCGTATCATATTTCTCCACCATGTTGAACCATGCTAACATACGGAGATTATTCAATCTATGGTTTCATCATACCTCCATACATTTTCACACTATCAAAAGCATGCTAGTAATATACCTGGAACCCAAATGACTCTTCTTTTGGTTGGAAAGGCCTTCTCTTGAGGGGTTGACCATTGACCTTCAAAAATGGAGGTAAGTTGGGTTCCAGGATATCTACTGTGTATATATATATAATCATGCCCGCCTACATAGAATATGGAATTGGGACCGGCAGCTATCATAAAGCATCTTCAGAAATTGAAAAAAAACATATACATAGAATATCCAGGCCCTGGACATAGAATATAAATTCCAATTTTTGAAGATGCTTTTTAGAAATTGCAATTAGTCGCCCAAAAGTATTGCCACATGCAGTGGTATCAAAAACATGTGAAGGCTACATACATTGAGTACTGCGGCTTGGCATTGCCTGCGTGGGGGGGGACACCCTTGTGAACCCCCTAAAATTGATTTTTTTGAAAGGTTTTGCATAATAAAAAGTAACTGGAAAAGTTCTTCTTTGTTTTGTCTTTTATTTCCTCTTGCCAGCTGTTGCCGGACCCTTCCCTGGGACAAAGGCAAGAAAAAGTACTACCAGCATGTAACGGTGACCTTACTAGGTCTTTTTCCTTCTACACCTAACATCCTATAACAGTATTCTATGTATTAGTCGCCCAATGGTATTGCCACATGCAGTGGTATCAAAAGCATGTGAAGGCTACATACATTGAGTACTGTGGCTTGACAATGCCTGGGTGGGGGGGGACCCTTACGAACCCCCAAAAATTGATTTTTTGAAAGGTTTTGCATAATAAAAAGTAACTGGAACAGTTTTTCTTTGTTTTGTCTTTTATTTCCTCTTGCCAGCTGTTGCCAGACCCTTCCCTGGGACAAATGAAAGAAAAGTCTATTGATAGCAAGAAGTTGGAAAAACATGCGGACAGACCGAAGTTTCCAAACAAAAAAAACCTCCCCTCAAAACCCAAATATTCTAAGTGTTTTTTTTTCTCAATTCAACTGTAAAATTGAATTTTGCAATATTCTATGTAGGCGGGCATGATTATATATATAATGTATATATACTATATAGTAAATATATACAGTAGATATGTGTTCTGTTTCAATGTCGACTTCCCATCCTTTCCATCTCAACTTTTCATGGCGCCCAGGGACAAGGCCAAGGTGCTTCCCAGCACGGGCAAGTTGGAAGCTCAGGATGGGCTGTTGGGACCGGGTTGCTTCGGAGCTGTTTGGAGCTAACTTGGTGCTTACCTTGCTGGGGAACTAACATATCACCATTTCAAAGGCACTTTTGAGTCGATGATTTTCCGAACTTCCCCAAATGATGATATGTTAGTTCCCTGGAGAGTAATTTGTGGTAGTGGAGTGTCATACCATATTTGTCTCATTCCCCAATTTTTATGTTTGATGTTTGTTAGAGGTTGCGTATAGGGGGAACCGTCTTGAAAAGGGATCTAAAGAGGCTCAACATTATGGAAATCTTGTTCACTTGGTGTATATACTGTAGTTGAGAATCCCTGTCGCTTCATGTGTTGCCTATGCCCTAGGTCCCTAGGGCTAGGGGTAATGATCATAATGACATGATGTAATGTATGATTGGAAGAATTTCTAGTTGATCCTAGTCAAGAATTATTTGGACCAGTATCCTCCTCTACATTGCTTTGCCATTTCAGGTTGCTACAGCATTTCATGTGCATCATCATTGATGTCATTCCATGCACCCAAGTTTTATATTCCAGATCTTTAGGTCTATGGATATGGAAATTTACACACCAACACAAAAGAGAAACCTCCAACTGCAAAGTATATGAATGCAGCATGTACATGTCTACAAGGTTGTTGCTCAAATGTGTGTCCTTTTCGATAATCATAGGCATGGGAAGATGAAGTCTGAATTCAATCGGGAATATGTCGGATCAAATGTGAAGCCCATCGTTTATGTCAGATGTGTTATTGGGAACCCCTGGAAGACGCAATGCCTCAGAACCCGAATCATAGTGAAATAACATTGCCCATATGTATGTATATATATATATATGTATACATCTAATTATCTATTTACATGACAAATGTGCACATCAATTTTATACATCATATTTCTACTTTGGTTAATAATGTATTTGTATATGGGATATTTCAGTTGGGTGATGTAGAACTGCTATTTCTTTGACACATCGAGGTCTGTGATCTCTTCTCCGAGGCAAGAAGAAGTGGATCCCCAGTGGAAGCATATCCGCATAAGATCCATGGGTCTAGTATATTTAGCGTTACTAAATACCTACATTTGCTTGATTGTTGTGGTATTTGGTTGATTTTTTATGGTATGTGATTGATTTTTATGGTATTTGATTGATTTTGCATGGTCAATGTAGGTTGATTTTTACCATACATGGATCCTATGGGGTCAGTGGAAGCATACGAACATGTGACAAATCCGAGTTGACACGTTGATTGCGTTCGATCATAAATTGTAAGGCGGTACTGTACCCCTTACTTGCATCCCAGAAAACGATTTGAAGGAGTGATTTTGGGACAAGGGGCAGATTTCTTGGCAAAAGATTTGGGAAATCCATAGGACCTCTGTTTTTGGAGTTTTGTGGGATTTTGTGCAATCACAATTACTCTAAAGTTATCCTTTAGAATGGGAACTAAAGTTTACTATATAATACGCCTTTGTTTTTGTTGGTTTTGATTGTTTCTTTCTGATCTTTCAATCTTTTATGATATAGTCCTTTTTTTGGTACGACGCGGAGGAGGTTCTCACTGGCTGTTGACGGCATAATTATCCATATTATCCTGAATCGCCTGGATGTTTTCTCCCCAGAAAAAGATGTAAATTCTTGGGGCGAGCATAGGCGAACTAGTTGGCCAGAATTGAGCCATCATTAGTAGCTGTTACAAGAAATTTACTGTATGCCTCGGTTTTTGTTGGAGGATCTAATTTTTGGATTGGCAGGTCTTGAGTTGTTGCCATTTGGAAATGCCATAGGGCGGTGGGAGTTTAAGGACTTGATGTGAACATCAATTCGTCTATACACCCTCCTATATAATACACCCTGGAAAGCTAACAGCTAACATGTCCCCTAAAAAGCTGTCTATTTCAATAGGAAATACATCTTCCAAGGATTGATTTCAGGGGAACCTGTTAGTTTTCGGGGGAGTACTGCATTTGTTTCTGCTACATTGCAATTCAAATCCTCCAAGTTGGCATCCAGCAGGCCGGAGCCCGATCTCTATGAGAAGCAGCGGGAAGAAGCGGAGGTTCCGTCGTTTTTTTCCGGGGGGAAGACATGGATTTGATGGATTTCCGGGGAGGACATGAAGTTGGGCAAAGGATGTATATCCAATTGTTCTCATTTTTGGCATGTTGTGAACTCCTAGTTCCTCGCGTATTGCAGGGGATGGTCTTCGTTCTCAGTAATCAATCTATAAGAAGTTTAACACAATGCACACCAGTGAAAACGCTTGAGGTTGGGCAAGGGTCCTCACTGCACCCTTGATGTCAAACACCCCTCAGAACATTGACTAGTATGAACAGGAGTTTACCACTCACTCTTTTTTAATGAAGCACGAACTTATCCACAAAAAAATGTTGCCGCTGAGCGGATCTTAGCTCCACAAAGTTTTACCCACTAGATATTCATATATATATATATAGAGGTGTTTGACTTTTTGTAGCTGTCCCCAGGCAGCTCAAACAAGAAAGAGAGTCTATTCTTAAGGATGTTTCAGCCGATCAGTGGTTTTTTGTCTTCAAGTTCAGCAGCCCAAACTGAGTCGTGAATGATTCATGATAGTCAACGCGACTTTTTACCCCAAGCAGGGAGAATTACTCCAAGATGACCTTCATACTGTTGATGGTTCAGAAATCCCTATCCCAACCACCGTTTGGATGGTGCAATTCACCTTGTAAATAATGGTAGATTTGAACCACCTTTCCCTCAACTGGTTTTCTCGCCGGATTTCTGAACCATCAACAGGATCATTGGAACCCATTTCATGAGGCACGTTTCTATGGTTCACCCATGGAAGCTCAACGAATCGCCGTGGCGCGTGACGAGACTATCCGATAGGGGGGACATGGATGGAAGGGGTAGGTAGGTGGAAGGGGGGGGGATGGATTGTAGATGATCCTAGTGATTTCCTGAAATCTGTTAAAAAAACTACCTATCCCTATGGATCCAAGTACCTCCTAAGAAGATACTTTAGCCCCCCAAATTGTACCCGAAGTGCATTCCAAGCAGCTACTTGGATCCGTAGGGTATGTTATTCATGCGACCATATAGAGTTTCTTTCCAGTGATTTCTGGTTGTGGCGGCTGGCCGAAGTTGGAGTACTGACCTCCCAGGTAAGATAACACAGTTTATGAAGTTGGATGGTGAGTCGGGGATACTTACCTTCCAGTAATCTCTGTAACATAGCTGGCTAGGGAAGTCCATTATGAAGGTAGATGTAGATCTTATTATTACTATTTGAGAAGGAATATGTCCTTTGAGATGCTAGTTTACTGACGTTTACTGTTTAATTGGAAGCAATGTGACCCAGATGTTATTTTGACAGTACGGAACATTGCTCAAATCTCTTGAACACAGTTCCTCACACTGTGAAGTTTGTTATCTAGCTTGTGGTTTCAATGATGTTAGATGATTACTTTTACTTGTGGTGAAATTATCAATTTCCATCAATAGTTTCCAAATAGCTTCAAAACAGGAACTGATTGTTTTCAGTGTTTGAAAACATGTTTGCTATTAAGGTTCTGATGTGTTTCTTTACAACATTGATCATACCCTGGATCCGCAACTATTTGTATCTTGATAGTTTTCAAACGGATTTAAATTCCAGTTAAAAGAAACATGGCAAAATCTGTCAAATCCCTTGTACTTGTGTTCAGTAGGTAGTACCTCGACATGCATGTTTGATTTCCAACCAAACCTTTTTTTAAACCAGAAAGTAACATTAAGTTATATGATTATTATGCCACCCCAGCAGAAATATCAGCCTAGCAAACCAAAACCCAACCAATGTTGGGTAAAACAACAACCAACACAACCAAACACAGAGGGAGTTTGGAACTCCAAGGTCACAAATTCCCACGAAAGGCAGCGTGGATGCAAGTCATTGGTGGTTTTTGGTTGCAAGTGGTTGGTGGTCTTTAACTGAACGACCTGGTGGTTTCAAATGATGTTTCTTGTTTGTTGTTTGGTATGTGTTTGGTCGAACTTTTGTGCGGAGAAATTCAGAAAGACACAAAAATACTGTGCATGATACAAGATATGTGTACTGCACATATGCTTTCCCACAATTTTGGGATGTAGCACATCATGTTTTCACCATCTTCACGATGTCCGCGCCTAAAGTCCGCCAGGATAATGGTCAGCTCATCGAAGAGGCCACCCGAAAAAAAAGGGGTGGCCTCGGCCTCGGGGCAGTTTCTTTTAACAGTACTTGGAGGATCATCCCAGGACTGGTAAGCAGTCAGGATCACCCCTATTTATATATAAGCCATGAAGTTTGGCCATGAATGGAAAGGGGTCCCACAACAATTGGGGACTTATGATCACCATGGTTTTTAAGCACGTATCCTAACTGGGATGATCCTCCTTATGTATGCCTCAACAGTTTACTTTTCAAGATAAGAAGGCGTGATTTCTTGGTCTTTTTTAGGTTTACTGGCTAAGGAGACATAGACTGGCATTCGTGTTGTGTTTGTTTTATCTTTGATGTTTGTCATGTTGTATCGCGATGTTTGAAGTCTCCTTGCTGCAGGTGTGTTGCAGAATGTAATTAATCCAATCATCTTTTCAAGCATGAGTGTCAGCAGCAAGAATGTGCCTCAAAGTCTTAACGGTTCTGGACACTTTCCGAATCAAACACCCACTATGTTTGGGAATTGCATTGTATGAGGCTCAGCAATGTCTTGACATTTTAGTTAGACAAGATTCCCTCTTGCGGAATGCAGTGTAGTAGGGGGCATGCCGTTTGGGATGCGTATCCTTAATCGCAATCTTTTTTGAAATCATCCATTTACGTTTCTTGATACACCTGCAAAGTTCAAGGAACCTTATAGAATAGGTCCTTCCAAGCTCGGTATTTTCCCTTCCAGCTGGGTTTATTGCTTCAGTTTCCATGCTCAACTACACAGTTGTTTATCCACTTCCTTAAGTCAAGGGCAATGGTTATCTTCAGGCAATGCAAATGCCTTGTTTTTTTTTCAAAAGAGACAGGGATCTACCAAATTGTTGGTGATTCAGGTTAAGAAGTTAATATCAACGGCACCACCCATAGCCATTGCATTGACGACGGCTTTTTGGATCTCTTCGGTGCAGGATGATGAGCAACCGGTGCGCCGGCGGATCGCGGGCTTTCGCCTGGGCTTCGAAAAAATCTTCAAGACCACGTCACTTGGAAGCGGCGAGATTGGTGAAGGTGAAGTAAAATGGTCATGATTCCAAGGACGATATCAGCAGCAACGAAAGCCAAGAGCAAAAGCAACAGGAACTACAACAGCAACAACCACCACATCAGCTTAACAGATGGTGGTTGATATGGTAAGCTTAGAGGTGATGCAGCCATTTGGTTATGTTTTTTGTCACAAACTGGAGATGCTGTGATGGACAACATGTTATATTTGGTAATATACTAATTAGATACGGGCGTTCAACTGGTATTACTGTTCTTAGGTCTTCTAGATGAAGCTCAGAAGAAATGGACCACAATTGTGGTTGTTCTTCAATGTTCTTCATATTTCAGGTGTTGAAATCCAGATACACTCGCCAAAATTAAAGCCTCACACCTGCCAGGAAGTTTTCCCAAAAAGAAATACATAAACCTTTTTTTTTGACGTGCTACTGTTGATGGATGAAGTCCTGAACCAGTTGAACAGTTGATAGGGTAAATCTGCCAGTCATTACCTTTTCAAGTGTTTTAGCTATCCCAACTACCGGGATTTTGTATTTTATAGAGCTGCCGGCTTGCTCGCTTGCTAGCCCAACTTCTAGGTCGATTCGCTTACCGTGCTCCGCTTACACAGTCTACGCAGAGATGAGATCGTCTCATACCAATGAGGAGTGGCAGAATGACATGATAGAGTGATGAACCAAAGGGTGGAGCTTAGCAACCAAGATATCTTGTTATGTTTCATTGATTGTGTCCTCAAAATCATGATTTTATCATGGTCAAACATCATAAAACACCGAAATCAACCAGTTTTGAAAGAAGTTGAGGCATTCTAAATTTTTGAGGCATACTCACATGGAGTGGTTTCCTTATGGTGTGCATGAGATAGATCGCACCGAGATTCAGGATTCTTCACTGTGCATTGTAAAGGAGACACGAACTTGGCCATTCGTTACCTACAGCTTTGAAATCAATCCATTTTATTGTGTGTGGAAAATGTTTGGAATTTGTCACTTGGACCTTCTTCCTTCCTCCAAGATACAGAACTGTAGAAACAAAAAAGTTTAGGAAGTTTGTTCCGCCATCTTGGTCGTCCCCCACTGTAGTTCCATCGGCGACAGGTGTTCTGTCGTTGTTTCAACGGCCTCCACACCATTTACGACCTGAAGAAATGGGTACGCAGTGCCCAGTGTGATTTTTAGATGTCAGCACTCTGAGTGAGAGCATGAAATCAACGTTGCAACCCTGCCATGGCTATAAGAGGTGATCTCTATTCAGATGATCCAAAACAAATTTGACGTAAAAAGCTTAGAAGAGCTGCTGACCCACCTTGAAGATCAGTTCTTGAAGTGAATAGATCTGCGGTTGTCAGTTGGTATTATTTAAGTTCTTGCAATTTTGGGATGTTTTTCCATACAATGAAGTTTACTTGCATTTATTTACCTACTTACTGTACATTCGGTCACATGTGAACTTTATGTAAATATATCACTGCCATAGATTTGTTGGATTTGGAATCTCCAGAATCCACTCCACGATGTTACTCTGACTCCTCCTTGAACTGACACCCTGCCTCTCATTCCAACGGTTCAGATCTACGAGAAACTGTTGCTGCCGATGAATGCTTATGAGCTCTCCTATGCTGAAAGTGGCAAGGTGCCATCCTTCGCCAGGTGGTTTCACTTGTTCAATGTTGAGCAAGTTCACCAATCCCCCAATCCCCCGCATGTCTTGGGAGGAAAAGATGATGCCACTTCGATTGATATATTTCAAAGATGGGTGGTTCAACCACAAAATTTAGTTAAATTTTCATGTTAGTTATGACTGATGTCCCATGATGTGTATTTTCTTCATAGGTATGTGCATTTGACGTCTTGCAACAATTCATTTGGGTAAATCATAGTGACACGCCCAAAAGGTAGTTTCTATAGTGGCCCGGGAATCGCCCCAAAGATGCCCCTCATTCAGGTGTTTGAAACATGATAACGAACCCGGGTTCATGGTTCCAGTGCCAGAAGATGTTCCAACACCAAAGAGGGACGCCCATGCAACTCTCAACAAATGTTGTGATTCAACTCTTCAATAGAAGACCATATATCTCATCAGAGAAAGGCTATGAAAGCTCGGCCATTGATATGTTCGTAAATGAAGATGGTCTCTAAGAGACCCAACTTAATCATATTAAATCCATTTTCAGTGAACCATGTTTTATTTGTAGAGAGAATATATAGACCCTATTATCAACATATTATATACATTGCATGTATGTATGTATATCCTTATAAATTCACATGTAAAATTAAAAGGAAACCTCACCAAACATGTCCCAGGTGCAGCTCACTGACAACATGCGGCTGCTCACAACCCAGGAGCCTTGTGAGGGAAAGCGAAAACCACCAAACGAAAACCATCCCAAACTGGGCTTGAATTATTTGCATTTCATGTGGCTTAGTACAGCAAACATCCCACAGCTAAACACATGTGGTTTTGATTTTATGAGAATTTTCACAGATAAAAAAACTCAGTGATATTGAAGAGTATGATCCGGGACGAGGAGCATTTCCCTACATCCATGGAAAGCTCAAAATACCAAGTTGTGATTAATTCTTTTCAGTCCTCAATGCTCCTGGACGGTTTCAACCGGCACAATCATAAGAAAATTTAGCCACGGATGGTCACATCTCAAACGATTTGATGGTATAAGTGCAGTTTTGATAGCGTAATCCAGATATATTTTTTGGATTGGATGCATTGTTAGGATGTTTTCTGCACAATTCTTGTTGATATGTTTGACCCCCTTTGTCCCTGTGAAAAGTGTACGTGTATTGTAGGGGTTCATATTCCCACCTACATGTCGCGGAAGCCTCCCATGATCAGCACATAGGATTCCTTGGACGCTCGTTCCATGGCAACCATGAGAACTGTTCAAGACATGTCAGTGAGCCAAGATTTCAATCTTCGTTAGCATTTGTTGAAAGCTTTGGCATCACTGGAACCGATTTCTCGAGTGATTGATATGAAATGAGAATGCCGATTCCCAAAAAGGCGTGCATTTTCAGGTTCAATGTCAATTTTCCCGGGAGTACAGTAGTCATTTCCGTTCACAGATAGTACTTTCTTTGCGCGCCTATGCTAAAGCATCCGAAATCCTTCCAGACAAGGATTGAATCCGAAATCCCCTAAGATGTGGATCCCAACTCAGATTGATGAATTGTTGGCAGATCGTTCAACCAGAATTATGAGTTGTTCAAAGGTCAAGATGTATTTGGGATGATTTTATATGTTTAATCTATTGATTTGATGAAAATATGTTTTCAAAATAAAAAAAGGTACCAAATGCTCAATCTACAAATTGTCGGATTGGAATCTCAATTCTTCAGCAGCAAATCAATGGCGCACTCAACGGGGTTGGCATGTAGCAAGAGATACAAAATATATCAACATAATATGGATAATACTGTTGATGGAAGAAATCCTGCACCACCTGGGATGTATAAAAGCCTGTGAATAATGGGATAAACTACCTATCAGCTGGTGCAGGATTTCAGCCATCAACAGTATGACCCACGGGGTGCGGTCCGCCATCAACATACTATGCAACTAGAATGATACTAGTAATGGACTTCTGTAAATTATATAATCATATAATCATATTTCCTGATAGTAAACAGAAGTGGTAACAGTAGTGGCTAAAAAAACATGGTGGTGGTATGTTGTAGTAGTTCATTGGGGAATTGCTTCTGTTGTATTTTGCCGAACAAATGGGCCTTTCACATGTGGTTTTTGTTGCTCATGCTGCACCTAACACGTCCCCCCAAATTGCCTGAGGCTGCCATCAATAACCTCAGGGTGACAAATCTGAAATGGTCGCTTTGTAAGTGAACCCAATCCTCCCATCAAAAGATTGATCTTTCTTTAGCTTGAGGAATCTGAGAAGCCAGGAATTATTCATAGAAATTGCGCTCTTTTTGTTTGTCAGTGATAAAGAAAAAAGGAATTAACTTGCAGGAATTGGAAGATATTTCTCTAGATCCATGGAGAGGTAAAGAACCCATACAATCCGCAAAGCTATGTTTGTGTGTCTTTATCCTATATGATGCACATATGGTGAGTATGCGTGCAAGTAGGTACGAGAATGATGTACGTGTAGCCATGTTCAAGGCTACCTCATTGCTTCGGGAATGATACATGATGTTCTTGTGAAATCTTCGAAAACCTGACACAACTGTATGCGGGTACTGGACCAGTCATCAAGAGCACATTTGACTCTCAGGATATTTTATTACATATATATATATATTACTATATTACAGTTTTGCATGTGACATAAGCCAAAACACCAAATAAGCCAAAACACCAAATAAGCCAAAACACCAAATAAGGGTAGACTGATACTAAGAGTAAACTCATGTTTTCTATATTTCACTGCAACTGAGGGCTGGCAATATTCCTGGTGTCGTTTGGAGCTCAGCGGGAATGATGACGCTGGTGACCATTTTTGTCAAAGTGTGGGATCACACACTGCGATTTGGAAAAGCGGATGGTCAATCCTCAAGATGATATAAAGGCGGTACTTGAGACATCTTGATACTATATCACTATGTTGTGTCAATCCTCCAGATGATATGACATAAAGGCGGTACTTGATACTATATCACTATGTTATAATCATTGTGTGTACTTCAAGAAGATTAATGTTAAACCAGAGTCTTGGTGTGATCGTGTGCTTGTTCACAAGATGTGTTTGTTTGAGACCACATTCGAAACTTCAGTGTTTGAAAAAAACATGTTTTAGCACCAACGCACAATAAGTAAATCCAAACAGTCCATCATAGGTTTCATAGACCATGCAATCAAAGTGTTTTCTTTGACACCATAGTCACGCTGACTATGAGAACCCGGTACTACATGATGTCATAAGGACACATGCACACCATGTTTTTCTAAATGCTGCACTGTATCTCTATGTCATTTATACAACATACATACGCCAAAAAGTTAGCCCAAAGGCAATCTGCCCAGAGCCACGTCAGGCATTTTGTTAACATGGAACCCACAGTTTATTTCTCCCGGTGGTCAATTCCCGCTGTAAGATGTGTCATCAGTTGTCCTTCTTGGCCCCCACCCTCCAAACCCACAGCGCTGCGTGCTGAGCACTCCATTGGCGACATTGGTGTCACACGGCTCTATGTGAGGCCCAAGGGTGTGTGGGCTGGTAGCGCCAGGGAGGATGTTGGATGACACGAAATCGAAATCTGTTGAATGATTTTACCGGGGATTGAGCTACGGACAGAGCTGGAGATGATGGATATGTTCCCTAGTTTGGGCCTTAGAATCTTCAATGAATGGGCAGGTTTGGTTGAATTGAAAGAAACGAAATGAAAGGAATCGAGGCATTTCGCATGGCGCTGGACGTGTGTCATGTTATTGTGGGAAAAATATATCGCCTGATTTTCGTAAGAGAGATGTATCCACATCGCATCACTAAGTGGTGGTTGGCAGGGAGCGACAGTAAGGAGCAAGGGTTTATTTACGATAACCAACAATAGTGGAGAGCCATTGAGATCGACTGTACCACCAAGCGTTATTTTTTTCATTTAAGATTATGAGATCCATGTTTCACTTTGGGCAAACTTGTTCCTGGCTAGCCCAAACAAACAGCCCTTTCCTTGGGATGTTCCATTCCTTGGAAACCAGCGCAGTTATCACTCACTGGGAAGGTTGAAATGTCGCACCTGCGGCGATCTGCTGAACAGCTTTTCCACGTTGGGGGCACCCGGTGGCCGAAGCTTTCCACCAAGACACATTGAAAAGGTTAGTTACTCGTTCTCCCAGAGTCATGAAAGTGGAAAACTACCCGAATTTAAACGAATTTTCGGAAACCAAGCTTATAAACCCATTTCCCTTCATTTTCCACTTCCGTGTAAAGCTGGCCAGGTGTTTAAGTGACTACAAACAATAATACACTAAAAGAGGTGGTTTAAATCATGTTTGATGGTCATACCAAGTTAGTATGGATTACCTGATTACATCATTGACATTTTTCTTGGTTAAAGTTTGTTCAATCCAATTGAAACCACAAGCTGGACACAATGTGCCAGAGGCTTTGTGGGGCAAGGACTGCTAGGATACAACAGGTTTTTGCTACGGTTGTTTCCCAAAGATAAACACATGTTTAAAGAAATGGATGCAACCTTGGAGTCAAGACCTTTGATGCAAGCCACAAATTGATAATATGTATATAGATTCTAGGGCCCTTTTAAAGGGAAGCCAGGAACAATATATATTTACAAGCACCTACTTGCTTGGAAAGATGTAATCCATAGGGGCTTTGTCAGATGATGAGAGTGACTGGTGTGTGTTTCCACCGCGTCCCCAACTTCTGGCATATTCCTGGTTGTGGACTTCAAAGATTGGATTAGGTGGCCACAGGGATTCTCTCAGTGGGATTTTGGTGATTTTTGGTGGGTATCTTTTTGCTTTTCCAATTGAAACAGGAACTATAGCTTGTGGTTTCAATTTGTTTATTTTCACCCTTACCTGGTGAGATGATCCAGTTGGACTAATATATTTTTCAAATGGGTTGAAACCACCAATTAGGAAACAAGTTCACATAATTTCACGTGTTTCTTTCAAAAGAAGGGAGATCATAGACATTCAGCGCGCAGGTGCCGCAAGAAGAAACAGATGGGACATATAGGCGCATCGGCATGGAGTGCAGTGATGTGTTGAGCTTTTATGTTCAAACTCATTGAGCTCTCGATATTGTAGTATTCTTGGGATACTATTGGGCATTGTTTGTTGGATACATCATGTTGTTGAGCCTCCTTGATCGTTCTTTTTCAAAGTAGCATTCCTCCTCAACACTATTTTATTCTTGGAATTGTATCCTACATAAACTCCTTCTTTGAAAATACACCAGCTGCGTTGGATACATTTCTATCAAATCAAGAAAACACATGTTCCAAACTTTGTGGTGATTTTTTATCCACATGATATCTAGCTGTTGTTGTTGTTGTTGTTGTTGTTGTTGTTGTTGTTGTTGTTGTGGTCGTGGTCGTGGTCCTCTCACAATCCATCAACCTTCGCCAGAACCGGCATTGAATGGGCGAAAACCGTCTGAGCGCGGGCCCTGGACCGAGATGGCAGCAAAGACCCTTTGGTAGGAGTATCCCGGGTCCCTGAAAATTCACTATAATTTGGAGATGAGATGCGATGAGTGAAAACAATCTTTGAAAACAAATGAGACCCATGACTAATATTAAGTGGACATTATGATATATGATACTGCCATCGTTTGGTATGGATAAATATCCCATGAAATACCGGGTGTTTAGGCCTTATCCAATTGGTCATTCTCACCATCCCGCACCATCGGAGGTTTGGAAGGCCATCGTCATCGTCGTCCGGGAAACTCAGTAGGAAGTTTGTTACCCGGACCGAAAATAGGAAAGGATATAGTCTTCTCCAAGTACCCATCTTTCAGGGCCGAAAATGTTAAACTTCGGGGGGTGTATCAAAATTGAAGATGTGTGGAGAAAAGAAGGATATATTAGCTACAAACATCACAGGGATAGTTGTTGGTTTCATATTTCGTATTAACCTCAGGTTGAGGGTTTGAACGTCGACCTTCTCAAGAATCAATGCCAGGGTGTTGTTTGCTTGTGCATGGATTGACTTAGTAACCCCTGAATCCTCATGAATCTAATCATGTTTGCACAAACCCGAAAAAGTCATAGCAGAATGACCACATGGGTTTCCCAAGCAGAATATCTCAATTCCAAATCTTGAATGTGTTTAATTATTTATGATGCATTGTTTAAAACAAGAGTCATTCAAATAATCCATACATATTTGAGTCAAAGATGTATTAATAGATCGTATTCATTTTATTTTTTACAGCTTTTGATCAGGGTTTACACGACTTCCGGACTCGCCCCATCAGATTACCCCACCGCTGTTGTGACCTAGGCCACAGAACATTAAGTTGCGTAGCAAAGGTCCTGAAGGCGAGGTTTTTTGGCATTTCATATGCACCGATCAGAGCAAAAGAAATTTTGTTGGGAACTATATAATAATTTGTTTAGATATATTGTGTGGCTCAGCAACAATTGTAGAGAGGCGATACAGTCTCTATAGCATGCATCTGATGTCGAAGTCTCTGACGAAGGGCCTGTAGGTTGATGAAATAGTGCCATACTGCTGTATTGCTTTTTTTATGTTTGAGATCATTGAATCATTGAACGCACCCAACTGAAATTGCAGAAATCCAATTGAATTGATCAACCCGGATATCATGGGATGTAACTTAGAGTTATTTTTTGTTGCTCAATTGCTTTCGTTGTTTGCCGTTGCTATATAATATATATATATATATAGAGAGAGAAAGATTTGAAATTCAATTCAAAAACATCTGTTTGGTATACACCATTGATATGGGTTATCAATTATCTATCAATCTATTTCTCCAAGTTTTGATTAAAAGGGTATCTACTTGGTTTTTCTTTTGTATGTTCCCACGTTGAAATTCAATTCATGTATCTGTATTTATGTATATATACATAATCATTTCACCAACCATAATTGTAAAGATATTCCTTCATATACATAGATGGACTTTGATATACCAGTTCCAATGTTTTTTTCACAGAGCTGCATCGCCCAAAAAAAAACTTGGCAGGACGGCCTCACATTTCAGGGCCACCCAAACCGGAGGCTGAAGGCCGACTTTTGGGGCGACGTTTGAAACCGACCCAATTGGATCGGTTAGGAAGTGATGACAGATCCAGATACATGAGCAACAAGAGACTTGTTTTTTGTTGATAAGATTATGTTATATATATATATTTATTTTTTTAAGAATTTTAGATGTTAGATGTACATATGCAATTAATTTCCGTGATTTTCAGAGGTGATTTTTGCCCAGAACAGTGCATGTGAATGTGAATATGTCTTGGGAGATGATGGGAGATGTATGTTTTGTTTTCCCCTTGTTGCTTTGTTCCAAGATTTTCCGTGTTCCTTTGGTCACTTCAAATCTTCATGTTTGCTGCCGTTGCCGTTACCAGCTTTTGCATACACTTTCGGGGATCCACGTATCCCCCCGGGCATCAAATCATTGAATTACAATCTGCCATGATTGAATTACAACCATTGAAGCATTGAACTAACCATGATTACATGTGAACTATAATCATACTACGATGGCTCGATAGTTTAACAATAGTAATAAATTAAAGTGCAATCACGTGATTGATTGAATTACATGTTGGTTCATGCACATTGAATGTGTTTCAATAGTCACAAATCAATAATTAGAATACTGTAATTTGTTTACACAGATATATAAGCATTTGCTCTGAGGGTTTTATCGCATGGTCACCAGTCGATACCTTCATTTTGTTGGAGGTAATTGGCTAATCAAGATTCAATGCACCCAAAGCACCTTAAAGCCTTCTTTTTCCACCTGGTGGTGTGTTGACAACTAGCAACAACAGCAAGTAGTCACATTACCGTTCCCCGCTTCTGCTTCCAACTTGAAGCAACGTTGACGTGCTGATTGCTCTTGACTCTCCATGTCTAGGATAGATGTGCGGGTGTTGTGGAGTGGGGATGTTGAGCAGGTTCAAAGCTAAGGATGCACGATGTGTTGATTACACCCGAAGAACCAACATAGCATTTGCAATAAGAGGGGTTTGAAGACTGGTCCCAGAAAACTTGTGATTTTTGCTAGATGTTGTTTGTGAGAGGGTGTAGATGGGTGGTGTCACCATAGCTTTTCATGTTCGCTTGCTTCTTTTTTTTCATTATTGGAATCTTCATGTTAACAATTGATCATGGTGAAGATGAACCAAAGGGGTGATTTGTTTGGCAGTTGTTTGTTTTATTAGTTTATTTTATTTGCGAGAAGCCCATTGGTGGCTTTTGTATTGGTTACGGTAGGTTTGTATCTAAGCCTCTTGGAATTTCAATCAGCTGCCTGTCCTTTCGGGCTATATTGGAGTCCCGATCCATTGCCAGGAGAAACCTAGTCATATTGACAATGATGTGGTTTGATAGTGTTTGATAGTTACATACATTAATATGTGTGTATATATATATATATTAGATATAGACTCTATATATATATATATATCTCGCAGCCTGCCCAAAACCCTGTTTCACAGTTGGTAAATCAAGGCGGGAACCCGTTTTTTTTAACCTTCATGGAATCAACTGTTGTTGAATTGTTGAGCTTGGGATCTTGCCTAGTTAGAAGGGATGTCCCCTTCAAATCACCCCAAATTGACCCTCAAAAAAGGTAATTCAAGACAAGACACGTTGCCATGGAACATTGATTTTGAGCCATGAATGAAGATGGCTTGTAATTTCTAATGGAACAACATTGAACCAATGAAGATGACGGTGTTTTGTTTATTGAAAATTCAATAGCTTTCATGTTGATGATGTCCATGTGATCCTTGGCTGTTTCTGTCAGGACCTGGAAAGTGGTCGGAGGCTGCGGGTCCGCACGTGGTAGTATCGCCGATTTTGGAGATTGGAAATCATGAGGGATTTACATAAGATACTATGTTATATAATACTCTGATACATTTATATGGTCTCTACACCTTCTATTTTTGTTTGGGGTATCCAATTTGAATATCTTAGATTCAAAGTGTATGTGATGTTAAAGACTGGTACGTGGATGTTCGACTGTGTTGAAAGTGTTGCACGCCACATTGCAGGTCCAATTTCTTAATCCGATGTTTAACCCGCTATCCAACCGCACAGATGGTTATGTTTAATCCATTTTTTTTGCTGATTCGGTTTGGATGATGAAACCCTGATATGGAAAGCAATTCTCAATGACACTCTGGAGGCAACTAACACATCGGACCTCCCAGTGCAATTTGGAAGATGGAATATACCCTGGGTCCAGTGATGCATTGTTTCATGGGATGTCTTTGCATCCCCCAAATAACAACGACTAAGAAGCGGGCAACAATTTGGAGATAATGGGATCGGTTCTATAAACTCAAAACATCTCAGAGCGTTTTCCGTTGGTTTCCAAGCGCGTAAAAAGGATGTGGCCAAACTGCATGATGTGACTTGTAGGGTAAGCTACTACTGTTAGGGTATTGCCCAAGAGATTCATCCCTTCATTTTGCCTCAATGAGGGGTCGCAGCAGGCAGGTTAACCTTTAGGGATACTCAGCTTTCGAAATTCCCAAATTCCCAATAAGATACAAGAAACCCTCGTGGTGATCATTGTTTCTACTGGAAGAGTCGAAAAAATATTCCAGGGGAAGGATATTCCACATATATCTATTTATATATATATATATTTACATTTATGTATATATATATATTATGATTATGTTATGTATGATGTACATTATATATAAATATTTATAGTGTTATTATGTTATCACTTTTATTATTATCACTTATTCCACCAAACAAAAATGAAACGTTTCAACGCATACGGGTCACAACCCAGTTGTTCACCCTGGTCCCTGTCAGGTGGTGACAAGGGTGGCGTTCTTGTTCGGCAAGGTTGGGGGCCCTGACTCATGCAACGGCTGGGGGGGAGGAGGACAAACCATTTGACCATAAAGGGGCCATTTTCAAGGTTCGGACGGTTTAGGATCCCTACCCAGGATGGATCACTATCACTACCATCCCTACCCAGGTTGAAACTATCTACCGGCCCTAGCCAGGATTCCAGTGACAAATGAAGGTTTAGGTTGGGATTTTCTAGTAAACATGTAAAAATCCTTGGTGATCCAAGGGATGATTTTGTGTCTTGACCAATCAGGATTTTTCAATGGGATGGGAGATAGTTTGTCATTAAGTTATATATCGTCATTGTTAAGTTAATTGGATATGAGATACCTTAGGACCTTAGGCTTCCAAACACCTTGTTAGGAGGTCTTTGGGCCCTTAAAATATACCTAAAACACCTTCTCAGGACGTATTTGGATGTCTAGGGCGCGGACAGAACTTTTCAGAGTTGCGACTAGATGGCAACACGGTGGGTCCGTGGCCATGCCGTGATAATCCAGGAGCCATGAAGGGTTGGATGGTTGCCATACTTATTGGCTTCAGGCACATTGGTTGTGTATAAATAGTTTCAGTACATTGCGTATAGTTGTAGTCTTGGTTTCATTGTCTGAAAAAATGTCACATAGTTGTTGTATTCGCCAAAACAAGCATCTTGTTAAAATCGGGTCCCTCCAAATGTGGTGGATGATCCACTTTGATTTGAGGTAACTTGTATTTTGTCAAGAATTGTGTAGGTCAACTTCAACAACTCTCCCGGCTTCACCTCTGGGCTTTGGGGGGGTTAGCATCAACTTGACGGCTCCCTCTCAACGAGGCAAATCTTTAACATCAGAGCAAGTGTCTGAGAGACTCTCCACTGGTGCTGTGGTGAAGGTGCCTCGATCTGTAAATTTCGAAGAGTATTTTCCCGACGCCGTGGGGAAATGAGGGGATATACTTAAACACCTACTGGGTATCACTCACTCCAGTCTACATAGGATGTATTCATCTCATTCTTGAAAACGACGCGCAGAAGCCACAATTAGGCAGATTGATTTTCAAATAGTTAGCTGCACGTAGACAGGGGCATAAGGTGGGGGAAATGGTTGGGTAGCCCTGTAACCCTGTCTATGTGCATTTGATAATAGCTAAGGATGAGCTTTTTGACCAATGGGAAAGAACCGACCTTAAGCAAAAACAATTTATGTTCCAGTTGGGCCATTAGGATTAGTTTTCAACCCAAGTCATTAACAGGATTTAAATGGATTTAACTATAACAGGGTTTTCTCCAGCAAAGCATCATCTACTTTTGAGTTGCTTTACAACTAGGGATTTCCAGCAGTTCCTTGCACCACACCAAGGAATTAAAGTTGGAAGGTGATCGATTGCATTTTGAACTTGAGACTGGTAGCGGTCCTCAAAATGGCTGGGTGAGTACCAAATTGAAAGACAAGGTGCATGGGCCAAAAGGATGGGGTGACTTTGTGGTGCATTTTTTTTTCCGGAAATATCCTGCGGGGAGGGAGGTGAGCACAGAATTGAATTAGTGTTGGAAAGGTGATGAAGAATAGTGTTTCGTGACCTGTAAAGGAGCGTTTTGTCGTTGAAACGTTTAATGATCAGATAGATTATAAATGTGTAGATATATAGATAGTCAAATTATATACTATATACAATATTTTCTTCAGTGGTGCAATTTGAAGATGAATTTAAGCTGAAACGAATCTTCTCATCATGCACTTGGTTTGCTGTCAGTCCACCGAACACAATCGAGTCAGAGAAACTTGGTGCTGCCATCTTGGCCATCGTGGTTTCCACTGAACTATGACAATTCGAAGCCCTTTACCCATGAGACCATGAGATGGATGCTTACCCAAGGTGTGCCGTGCCCATTGCAAAGTCTTACCATGAAACATCTTAAACTATGATTGCCCTAGGAATAGAAGCTGGGATGATGAAGTTCCTGCAGAGAGCAGAATTTGTGTGTTTAGGTCAGTTCTATATTTGTTTCTGACTTTGTTCCTGCGACATGTTATCCCCAGAAAGCAGTTCAACATTTCCATGTGCCGCATTAGTGGGTGGTATCATTAATGATTTGATCAGACATCATGCATATACATTTACATATACATTCAATATGTATGTGTAGTACAGTTAGTACTGCGTTTCATGTCCATCTACACGACATGAGATGTATACTCATATGCCATCATATATGACTACAAGCATCAATGATTTCATTGCTCATGTCTATAATAATTACCCTCCAGGGAACTAACATATCCCCCAAAAAATGGCATTATGAAGATGATTTTCCTTTTCCCAAGGTGGGATATGTTAATCCCCTGGAGGGTACTGTATAATCTACCATGCCACCATTTAGAAAAACCCGGGGCTCTCCAATTGGTTTGGGAAGCCCGGATCCTGGTCACATGGTCACATGTTTGTCAGGAACTCTTAACCGTGCTGGATGGAGAGAAACCAACGTCCAAGGAGCTGCCAATTAGGTAAATGTCGAAGTGGTGGTGCTGGTGGGGTTCCCCCGTCGTGGTTTGGAGTTCTATAGGGATCAAAACCACCCAAAAATGATTTGATTGAAAGGAGATATCACAGTGATTTCAAATGAATTCACATCAAAGTATATAGCCGGCAGGCAGGTATTTTTTTAGCCAGATGTTTTTTTCTTGGTGATTATTGTGTATTGTGTTTCTTTTTTTAAACTAAGAGTTTGCACCTCATTTTTCTCGACTAGTTTCAGTTCCAATCTTACCAGACATTCCAAAATCAATCCAGCCCCTTTTGAACCCCAAACCTCCAAAAAAAATAGTGGCAATTAGAATCCCAATGGATACGCCCCCTGAGTCAAAAGAGATGATGAGAAATGATGGCCCAACCAGGCTACCTTCCAGGATGTTGTAGAAAGTTAGAATGCGGGTAGTGGCCAGATTATTTCACTGCAATATACTTCTGTTAAATTCTGTTGATATCATGTATGTATATTCGATAAGTCTGTCAAACAAATGACTTTCGAAGCATTAAGGGACATCCGAGGCAAATGGGAGGCATTCTATACCAAGCCGTACTAGCCCTCCAGCAAGGAGGCAACCCCCTTGTTGTGTGTTGTCAGGACGTCTTGAAGAAGAAGTCTTGGGTGACCTGGCAGAACTGCAATGTGGATCGGATCCCACTGAAATCATTATTTTTTTTTGTTGCGAAGATATTTTCCATAAGAAATCACGTTAAATCCAATATATCATGGTTGGTTGGTTCAGGGTCACAAAGACAAACTTCGGGGTCCAAGCCGGCAGCAACATCCCAAACTGGAAGAACATGGACACCGAAATGACTGCTTGGTGGGGAGCATATGGGTTTTGCAATTTGAATGGCGTTTCAACAAACTGTTTGGTTTCCTGCTATTTAAAGTGAACCATCTCTTATCGGATGTGGGTGTCCTCCAGATCGGAAGAGATTTTTTTCCTGGCAATGGACAAAAATCCCATCAGCCGTTTCGGATGATTGAAACATGTTTGAGTGCCTTGGATAGGTATGGTCTCAACTGATTAGCCGCGGATATTTGTCCATCATCAGTACCCATCATTTGGAGCCCTGACTGACATCCAGCAGCATCTCTACAAAAGCCTGGTTAAATAGGGAAGATATACTTTACTAGTGATACCAGCACCAACCTCTACTATGGTGAGCCGGATTTGTTTGCTGCAATTGAATCCAATGAACGATTTGAATAAAGCGAGGTCAAAAACAAAACCCTCCAGAACCTTTACCTTTCCCTGATGCCATGTTTTTTTTCTAGGGAAGTTCCTTCCGTTTTTTAGGGTCAAAAATGGGGTCAAATTTTTGGTAAGAATCAAAGATTGATCCAAAACAATCCCAAAAATTCTTACCAAACATAGCACCTCTACAAAACCCTGGGTAAGAACGAGGTCAAAAATAAACCCTCCCAAGGATGTGAAGTTTCTCTTCAGTGGCTGTGGAGCCAACCTTCGAGCATTAGAAGGTGGAACTGAAGGTGCCAGCAGAGAACAACTTTTTGAGTCCCTTTGGCATCGAAAAATCAGGTGTTTTTGTTGTTGTTTTTTAAACGCTGCGTTTAAGGATGTTTGTTTGGAAATACAGGTCAAATATGAAGATTCCGTGATGGAAAAAACAGGTGGTTCTCTTTTTTTTGTAGTTGAAGCTTTCGCACAGGGACAGAACTCCTCCTTGAAAGCCTTACAAAGAATGGATTGATTACACCCGGGCCCGGTGATGCAAAAGGATCTCAAAAAGGTAGCTTGTCTAGGTCCCAGCATTAGTTGGTTTTGATGGCTGATACCTTTGAATGGGGGGGGTTTTGGGGGGAAATAGTCCACAGGGATGAACAGATATTATATATAGGATGTTTATTTCAGGGAAAGCGGTGGAGTGGACCAAAATCCAAGCTGTACTGAGTTGACTGGCCTAGTTACTGCAACTGATATTGATGTGAAGAAATTGTGACCCCAGGAAACCTGTTTATTTGTTTCAAGATTGTTGTGAGGTCAATAGGAGAACAAGATGAGAACAGACACGATCGTATTTGAGCCCTTGTGTTTCAGATTGTACACATGTGCTGCATATATACATATATGATGCATATCAGATGAGACAGACAGATAGATAGACAGACAGATAGACAGGTAGAAGATTGGTACATAGATGCACAAATGTACGGATACTGTTTGTAGATACATAGACACATAGACATGTAGCGGTCAATGATGAAGGTACTGGTAGATGTGTATACACGCATGCATCTATATACTTATTGTGTATGAAGATATTAGCTGGGTCAATTCATTGAGAGCTGGGACCCACCTCTAAGTAAGCCAATCATCGAAAAAGGGTTCCACAAGTAGGCCGGGGTATTTGTTGGGTTTCAAGGTGCAAATGACATGTTGAACTCATGGCTTACTACTGTACATCTCATGACAAATGCTATGAGTGTATCACACTTCAAGTAACAGTAACCACCAGGATTGTGACCTGTTTTAAGGCTTTGTGGATCAAAAAGCTTAAGTATCTCATATTCCACTGTTACTGGGAAAAGGACACACCCAACCTATACTTCTATACTTCACCCTGTTTCTGTTTTCGATTAGCTTGGAAACATCCACGAGACTATAGATAGGACGTGCAGTACTTGGAGATAGGAGTTCACCCCAAGTCGTCAATTTCTCATAGTATACTGCCAAGCACTTTGGAAATATCCTTTAACCTTACCCAGGGACTGCCAAAGACCCCAACAAAACCTGAAGCCTTTGAGGTTTTTGATGAAACAACATGTAAGTCCCGAACTTCGCCAAGACTTTTGGGAACAAATTCCAGATCACATGTACGATACATCCAAGACTAATGTGCCTCGGTGAGAAGTCTTTAGTCGCTGCTGCCATCCATGAACGGATAGTTCTTTTTTTGTAGCTTGTTGTTGGGAGCCAGCATTCTCCATGCAAGTGTGGTATAGTAAGGACTGTTGCTAGTTTGTTGTTTTTGTCCTGAGCTTGAGTCACTTGATGTTTGTTTTATAAAACATTTATGTATATGCAGGTATTTATATAATTCATGATAACTTGATGTTGTGCCAAGTCATCCAAATGTTTGATTCAATTACACTAGACTGTACTTTTTGTCGTCGTATTTTCAAGAACATGATTACAACACTTATCGTTCCAATCTGCCTCAAGCAATGAATATGGATCATTCAATGCCCACTCCAACAATGCTACAAGCACCGGTTTGCCAGAAAACCATGAGTAACCGACCAACATTTTTTAAAGAAGTGTCCTTTTGCGAAAACCAGCTCAGAGTAAGGAAACGGACTGCATCACTTTCTTCCAAACAGTGGGGCATTTGTGTCCGGCTGACAGTTGCTTGGTACAGCTTACTTTGTAATTTGTTTCACATGGTCACTTGCTATTCTTAAGAACCATTTGTGGAAACTGAATCGTTTGTGGAGATTCTTGGGGGTGCTGGAGGTCGTGGTTAATCATTGTGATTGCGATCTGAACTTTGCCAAAAGTTCAGACAACATGTGGAACTGTAGCAAAGCTGTGAATACAAGTGGTGTTTTGAAGGATCTATCAGCATGTTGAAGAAATCATAGAGAAGAACTCTATCCATTTGGCATGGAACACTGGAATACCATCCCGATACAAAAAAAAATCTCAACACTTGCTCCAGTTGAAGGTTCTACCAATTTTTTTTGGGGGGGGGTTCTCAGTTTTGTTTGTTTGGATCGGATCACCTCAGGTAAACGCTTGGCCTCACCGGGCGGCGTGCGGCAATATTTGGCCTCGGATTTGCCCTTGCGAGGCGCACGCGAGATGACCTTGGCGAAAAATGGGAATTTGTGCTACAAAAAATGGGGCTCAACCACCCCTCAAACTGCTTGCAAGTCATATGGAAGATTGTGAAAACCAACTTTTTGTTCTACAGGAAAGGAATATATTCATATACTACTAATTTCACATGATAGTTTCATTCTCGAAATAGGTGCCAGCCAGTCAGCGCGATGAGATTGCGATGTCGCATTTTGAATCACGAAAAATTGATTGATACTCAACTGAGCTTCTTATCTTCCCTTCAACGTCAAATATGTCAAATTGATTTGGTCAGAGGTGAGGAAAAGCAAACCCCAGCAAAAGGTGCACCCTGTAGATGTTCAACAAAATCCAAACCTTGGTGTTAATAATAATGTGTTGTGTCCTATAGATTTACAGATTCTGTTAGATCAAAAGGTCCCTAAAACTAACAGCAAGTTCGCCCCTGAAAATAGGCCGAGGGCCCCAAAAAGAGAAGCAATCTCCCCACCAACATATTTAGGGAGGGTAACAATCCGCTAAAAACGCAAATCTTACTGCCAAGGGTGAGTGATTTGGGCGAGTGCCCAAAAAGATGTCCTGCCATGCTCCGCTTTGTAATACAATGACCCCTATAAGATTGGGAAATCCACGGAACATGTTGATGCAGATGTACAGTAAAGCTGTTCATAAGCTTCCGAGATGATTGGAGGGAGATGATTGGCTGGATTCTAATAGCATGATCTTTGGAAACACCCCTCGTGTCGAGGGATATTGGTTTGGTTCGAGCATAGCTGGTCAAGTGCAACATCATGCCATCCAGAAAGGATCAACTATATTTTACCTGTATAGTTTTTATGCAAGTACTGTCTGCATTAATTTACCAGATAGTACAAGCTTGTTTAGAAACACATTGAAATTGACAAAATGATACAAAATGTATGGTATATATACATTATATACATGCCAGCATATTCCAAAGGGTGCTGTTTAAACCCAAGGGATGGTATATGGGCACCTCTTATCATCGATTTAGCACCCTTTGGAAGATCCAGGTGTATTACTTTATAATAAGTGGTAGATATCTATGGCTACCAGCAGAGAAATCTCTGAAATCTCCGAGGCATTTTTGTGGAGCCAGATGGACTTAAGGAGGTGCCAAATCGGTAAGGAGATATCCGAGGATATCCTAGATGTGGTTCATATGCTAATATACAGTCCCTATTGTTTTTATATATATAATGTTTTGGGTATAGCATAAAATATAGTGTATTTTGAATTTAGTGTGTATACAAATGATCAAGTTTTTGTTTAATATAGTATATACATATAATGATTTTGTTTTTAGATATATACATATCATGTTGTACAGTATTGTTGGAGCCTGGCAGAGGACAAGGGGTTCAACGGATGTTGTTCCACAGAATGTTGCAGGTGTTTTTTGGTGTTCAAAATTGCGGGTGTCATCCTCTTGTGGTAGTTAGTTGTTTAATCAGTATTTTTGTCAATGGCAACAACATAGAGTAAACCCATTATAAAATGAAAACTACAGATGCAAATATAACACGAATTACACACAATTTGAACACCGGCCCCACATGACATCACTGGGGGTTCTTTTGATCACAGAGTTCAAAATCAGCTCAGTCCACTTGCATCATGGTAGGCAGGTATGCATCAGTGATATCAGGTAGGCTCCAAGAGCCTGAGTGTTTTCTTGGATCTGTCTTGGAAAATCAACACCGATGTTCAGTGATCAATATTCGTTTGCCAATATGCTGGAAAGCTATCATAGTGGATGCTACTTCTTGCCAGTCCTTCACTTGCAAAGCTTTTCTCCGACCTACTCAGCAGTATTGTCGGTCCGAGCCATCAAGAAGTGAACTGCCATGAATTATGTATTAGTGTATTTATTATAGATATAGATATATATATATATACACATATCACTTGCTTTAGTGTATATTTGGTGTGATCTTTTTATTTGTGTTTATTGGTGTGATCTTGTATATACTGTACATACTGGCGTGTACATACATACTTTGTTTACTGAGTATGCATTGATTTTAGATGTAGCTGACATAGCAGCACGGACTGAACATTTTTGTTAGCGAGCCGTGCGTTGGTGATAGGCGAAGGTGCTGGTGGTCCTTTGCCATGGCATTGAGGTGCAACAAAAACTGCTGCAATTGGGTCAATGGGAGATCTTTTTCACTATGGTGAGTGAATCACTGCAGTTTTCTGTTGGGGTATTTTCCCCAAAACTGATATACAAGTTGGAAAAGAAGCTTTTCAAAGATTTGAAAGATGTGTTTCCGTTTTTGTGCAAAGCTTGTTTTCAGGTGCATGCTTGAAGTTTCAAGCTCCGTGTAGTAGAAAGGAACTTAACATAGCAGTTAAAAACAAAGCAAACGCGAAAGGGAATGTTTTCCAACCTTGACATGTTTACCAACCATGTTGACCTGTAGAACCCAACTGACCTTTACTTTTGATACGTGCGACCTTCCATTTTAGCGGTCAAATTCTACAAAACTAGAGTCATTTAAGTATATTTAAGTTTCTTAGTGATGCATTTGGGTGAATTTCCCCATGCAAATTCACCCCGACCTCCAGGATAAAACTCAACGCCTGGGTTGATTTGTCTGACAAAACACCTCCCAGTTTATGACCTGAGAAACGTGAAAAACATGGTTCCTGAAAATGAGGATGTACAAACGTGTGTGTTTCTCTTCCAAGGGCTTAAATGTTTACATACATTTTAGAGTCATATATGGGTTAAGAGTTTTTTTTAACAGAAATGTTCATCTTCACTTCAATGGTGTCTCTTGTGTGAAGTGTAGTTCCTAGCCAATGGATGTTTCTTTTTGTAGACCTTTCCTTTCAGCAAGGTTGCATGTTTGGTTGTTTTGGAGACCCTTTGTTCCTTAGCATCAGTTCTGCTTGTTGTTATACGACCTACTCTCCAAGTCTTCCGGACTGGTTTCGTTAGTTGCATTTGAATAGTCCTTTTGTTTGCACGGACAGTTTTCCATGGAACCTCTCGGAGATCCATTTCAATGAGGCTCAATTCCCCAATGAAAAACAAACACGTCTTTCTTACCGGGGCCGTTTGACAATTTCCTAATGGTGAGCCAAATGGGCCAATACCCCTATTTGTGTTTCAGACTGTTACTGGAACATGTTCCATATCACAAATTCATTGGCTGGAAAAGCATTTTGAATGAAACTATATATTCTATATCTACCCATTGCTCCATTTGGATATGGCTGCACAACAAAATGGACCCAGCCATTTGTGGGTATCAGAAAGATTTGACCATTTTGACCCAAATGTTGCATCCATCCAACAAACAGATGGCTAGAGATGATTATTTTCGTAGTTGTATCTAGTATATAGTCTATGTCTATATCATGTATATGAAGGACAACATCACCACTGCTCAACCGCCTACATCGCAAAATTATTGAACCCCCTCACATTGACGATTGCAGCGATAGAGCAAAAAAGCCCTGAGACTTGTTCAACTTTCGGTGGGTGTTTTTTTCAGCGCATCAGTGCATCAGTGCCATGCACGAAACAGGTCTTGGGTCATGATCTGTATCTCCTTTCACACAACCTTTGCGATCGCAGCAGTCATCGTCGCTTCTTGTTGCCTGAAGCACCACATGAGAGCAACTTGGCTGTTTAAAACGGCGACTCAATGACTGGTGTGGTATTTTATTTATGTTTATGTATAAGAAAGCCTAATCAGAACATGGAATATTCTACATAAAATCAACTGGTTTGCTGGATGTCTTACATCAACTGATATGTTTTTTTGTCATTTAAGGGATGTGAATCTGGCATCTTTAGGTAGAAGGGAGGGCAAGTGTCAACGCCTGGAAGTTGGTTTACCGGTTTACCATAGGATTGTGCAGCATGTGATATAGAGCTATGTTTGTACCATGATATACTAATCTAGGTGGTGGGGGATTTCAAACGTGATCTTTCATGTTTATCCCTACTTTGGAGGCAATGTTGATGAAATTTGCCTAATATGTTCCAACTGGCTGCTTCAACTAGCTAGGTATCATTTTACCTGTACTACAAAGGATCATATTCTAATCCTCAAGAAATGACTCCACCTTTAGTACTGCTGATGGTTCAGAAATCGCTATCCCAACCACCTGGATGGAACAAAAAACATGCAAATAATGGGATGAACTACCAACCTCAAGTGGTGCTTGCCGGATTTCTGAACCATCAACAGTAGGTACAACGGTACCCTTTGAGAAAATCAACGGTCTCCCATCAACTTTTTGCTCAACTTTCCAAGGTGCTCAACCACGTGAGGAAGAAGAAGCCGCCAAGGCACATGTATTTCGATTCCAGTTTGGTTGAGGATGGTGATCTTAGATTGGTAGATGTTGGGGTGTTGTTGTAAGGGTCATGATGATGATGATTATTATTATTATTATGATTATGATTACGTTTGTTGATTGTGATCATGATTACAATGATGATTTATAGTGATGGTGAAACAGGGTGAATGTGAAGGTATTTGGGATTTTGATCGCCACTCTTGGTCCGAAAACAAATGTGAAGTCATGCTGGCGGTCACTGGCGGATTGGAAGGTTATCCCAACAAGTGTGTTTTGCACAAGCGACAAGTGTTGGCTTGATATGCGTGTTGCAGATGTGGTTCCTTGTGTTTCTATGTGTCTTACAAGCTCTAACAAACCTCAACTGATTTCACTATATAGGAGGATACTTCCAAGAATGGGTTTGATTTATTTCATGTGAAGCGTAGCTTCCTTACCTCGAAAAAAGCTTTCCAACATTGCTTGCAACATCTTTTTTTGAGAAATATGTAGAGAACTGAAATGAACATGTCACACAACTTGACTTGTAGCATGAAGTCTTATGTTTGATCTCATCCAAGGGCCCAACCTCCTCTGAATTTTTGGGGCATCGGAGTGCTGGGCAACAAAGGGACCCCAGGAAGTTCAGCCAATTGTGGCTTGTTGTTTTTTTCTTCTGTATTTGTTTAGCCATTGAAAAACAAAAGGAAGATCCGCGATTTGTAAATATAATATGTATATATTTGGTTTACATAGAATATATATATATACATAAACATACAAATTACAAACTCATATGATGTTTCATGTATGTATATGTTTTTTCTACCCTAATGATACGTGTTTGTTTATATACAATTTCGTATACAGTATACATATTTTCCATTGAACAGGTAGGTTGCCCATGGCTTTTTATGTCTAGGAAGGTTCCCCCAAAAAAATCATCCCAAAAAGACTAATCATAGTCTCGTTCCCTTTGTTGGTCATGGATGATTTTGAGTAGAACATGGTAAAGATAGAAAAAAACAAAACAAAAAGAACTTGTTGCAGCAGTGGCTAACAAAAAGACCGCAGGAGACCATGCCCATCGATGAGTCCCTTGCAGACATTCCAGAATGGCGAAAGCCTTTGCGCGAGTGGTGGAGCAGGACGGGTCCCACACACCTTTCACCAATCAACTCTGGGACAGATTTGAGAAACGGAACTCCGGGGTGGTTCTGGGTGTCAAAAGATGCCGTTGGTTATGTGGAGGGATTATGAAATCGCACTAAATTACAGGGGGGTATCCTTGATAAACAAAGTTGATTTTATATTTTTATGGTATAAAAGGTATTTGGAGCTTTTCTATTGAAAAACTCGCCTGCTGAAAGTTTGTGGGTTTTCCTCCGATGTTGTTTGATTCGTGGTATGTTTCCCTCTGATGCTTTGGAGGACTGCCAAAGAAAAGGAAGTTGAAAAACGCTTGCCCGACACTTAGCACACCATTTCACACAATATGTCTCAAGTTGCTACAAGGTGGGCCCGTACCACTTATTCCAGATCTCTCCGCCTTTCCGTGTGAACTCTGGTCAAGCCACAGACTCATGTAAACATTTGATGTCGTACTGTCATATCATGAAAACATGATCTTCTAGTTGGGGCCTTGGAGACCTCTGGATCATGCCCCTTTACGTAATCCCCTCGTTCCAGACATGCGGATCATCGCGGGATGATCCAGATGGTTCTTTTAGAGCCTAGGTCCGAGGCTGCTGAGGCCGTCGCGACCTGCTGTCCCTTGGACATAGACGAATGCGGTCGATCCTTTTTGGGGTTAGCCTGTACCTGTTGAAAAGGTAGTTGTTTAACGTCAATCGAAAGTAGCAACAACAAGAAAAATCATTATACATTTTTTGTTTGCCTGCTTAAGACTTATATCAGTGTATCCCTAGAAGTTACTGTCACTAGAATATACTGTAGTAAGTTTTACCACTTTTCTTCCTCTGACCTTCGCACGTTTCCACCCTTGAGATCGTCACCGAGGTAATTCCAGCGGTTGCAAAGTGGTCCTTGGAGGATTTTCACAAGGCCCATGGAATGGGGGCTGAAGGAATTGATCCAGTTAACGACTAATATTTTTTCAAATGGGTTGAAATCACCAACTAGATATCCATGATGTTTGTTGAAATAACTCGGGATTTAGTCGGGGAACAATTTTGGGAAACTGTTGAAAGGTTTATTTGAGATCCACCAAAGGGGGAGTGATTTGGAGCTTCTGAGTTGATGAAGCAAATGTTCGATGGATATAGTATCATTGCAGTTGGATTGGAATAGGGTCTGAAATTATTTCCAAAAATCATGTTTTATATGTGGCCATCAGATTTTATGTTTCTTTTGGGAGGAACGTTTGATCTGATTTGATGAATCAACCTGCAATGGAGATACGCTAGTGTACCATGATGCAGTTGGAATGAACATGGTAGCTGGATCTGTGATTTGTCTCTTGGAAGGGCTCTTCTATGGAACTCGAAATTCTGCGGATGACATAATGCCATTTCTCACTAGTATGTTTCTTCTTGTAGATGCGTTTTCAATGTGACTGTTCCGTACAATGATACAGCTTTCAACATACCTTTGGAACAGGCTTCAAATTGCTTTACTGACAAACATTGATACAAACTATTTTGTATTTGTTTCTTTTTTTTGGGGGGGGGGACACTTTGGGATGAACACCTTTTACTGTGAAGCCTCCAAAAAAGTTGTCTCTCCAGATCTCACAAACGACCCGACACCATCAGCGGGCGGGCCAAACCAAGGGCTCTACTTCCATAGCACCAGGTGCTGCTGTAGCACTGGCAGCAGCACCAAAGGTGAAGAAGTTGGCTGGGTTGCTGTTGTTGAGTCCACCAGGTTGGGCTGGGAACTTTTAATGAAGAAAACCCCATGGGAGAGAAAACGGCGATATTGGAGCACTAGAAATATATACCCATGAGATCTTCAAATTCTATGAGTCTAAATAAGTTTATAGTTCTTGAGAATCAGATGCATCAGTATGATATTTGTTTGATTTTTACAGTGATTGATTTGTTTTATCCTTCCCAAATCAAATCTATCCTCATCACTTCGGCACAGTTGAGACACATTGCCATACATCTTCTTTTTAGTCTTGTGTCCCCCCGCAACTCTCCCCCAAACTCATGTTCATTGCACAGTACTAGCATGCAAATATGCCCCCCAAAATGGATATGTCGGATATATTAGTGACCAAAACACCTATATACTACTTGTTGTTTGCTGTATAAATGTATATACATATATACAATATTCGTGAGTTGAATGGAGTCTATTACCTTATCCAGGAATTACTTTCAATAAAAGATGACTGGCACGTTACCCATTTGGATCCCATTTTGGATATCCTGAAGCAACCGACTTTTGAAGTCTTTGTTTTCTCCAGGTTTTTCTGCGCAATTGGCCAACTCGGTGACTTCTAAGTCCCCATCGTTGCCATCGTTGGTAACTGCAGGGAGTGAAGATCCCATCGCACCCAGGTGCAAAAGATATGCAACCATCACTGCAGTGTGGTCTGTTCAAAAGTTTCCTTCATGGTTGAAATATGATAATGTTGACCAAATGTTTTTGTTAGTGCTTTGGTGGATGGTTCAGCCAGGCGATTCGTCGAATTGGCAATGATTTTTCAAGTTGTTAAGAGTAGGATTCACCATTTGGAATGTTTCAACAAGATTCAACGAAGCCTGCAATTTGGAGGGGCTGACATACACACAACCACACACACACAAGTTTTCGAACATACGGCCAACAGACAAAATCTGGCTCACTCAACTACTTGGGATGATTGAAACACTGGTGGGTTTTGGGGATATCTCTGAACTGGTGCTAGTTGTTTAGCCATCAACACTAGCTGGGCAAGATAATGTGGAATTAATCCACAAAAAGTCATGATATAGTTTGCATGCACTCATCCTTATATACAAGAGTTGGAACTTAGTTTAAGTTTGTTTATGATTTTTGATCTTTGCTTTCTGGTGATACGACAGCAAATTATATTCACATAACCCAGCGATGTAGGTGTATTAGTGATGCAGGATGCATGTGAATAGTTTGACTTCGCCAGGTGATTCAGAAACCGACAATGTCCTAATGTTGTGTGGACCATGCACTGTAGAAGATCACTCCAGATGTGTCAGGGATGTGTTTCTTTTCATGCGGAAAAAACTTCGTAGAAGTGAGCAAAATTGAAGCCGATCTACTACCACTTTTCCTACGGTCCTGTTGCCACTCTCCTTATTACCAAGGTGAAGATGTATATACTTTGTTTAGGTGGTGGTTTCATTTTTTTTAATTTTCACCCTTACCTGCGGGAAATGATCCAATTTGACCAATATTTTTTTAGATGGGTTGAAACCACCAAATAATGACATTATTGTTCGCAACTTGAGATCCCTGTGCATTGTTTGTTGAAATCCTCCCACAGACATGATCACATCATTGATTGCAGGGAACAAGTGGAAGCCGTCCACAAGGCATGGGAAACTGGCAGGATACTTCTTGCTTGTACCTTCATTGTTTAGGGATAGGCTTAGGATTGGGAAACTATCAAAGAAAGCTCCTCCGGTTTGGTGGTTGAACAAGTTATTTTTTTGGGGATATGATAATTTCAGGTCCCTTGATAGAAACTTGAGTACTTTGTTTTCTATGGAATTGCTTCATTGATACTTGTATGGGACTATATCTATAGGTGTTAATCAGGATTTATAAAATCTCTTTGTCTTTGTTTGCTGATTCATTGTGGACTTGTCACCTTGCGCCTCAGAGGGCGAAGTTGCATCTTCAATCAATGTTGCTTGGAAGTGGTACAATGATATGTATTATATATATATATATATGCTACTTTGGTTCCACGTGTATTCAGACATGATGAAACTAAGCATTTATATAAGTGCTTTCACAAATAGGTTTTGATATTCGGATTTGATTAAATTATGCAAAATTGTTTAATTTGACACCACACAGCCCTGGTATTTTCGCAGGCCCTGAGCAGTACTGAACCCCTGTTGGTCTTCGAAGGGGGTCATGAGGTGCACATTGGAGGAAGGTGTTTCATCCTGACGTTTCAAAACACCAAAGATTTCCATAGGGAGATTTCCACAGGGAGATTTCCATAGGGAGATTTGTGAGTTTGTTTCGGGGTGCAAGAAAGAAAGGTGTTTCAGCCTCTTGATGTTTTGTCGTTTGTTTTGGATCATACTCTTGCCGTTTGCAGTTTGTTAATTTGATGGGTTGTCCAGTATATCTTTGGTTGATCTATGCTTACATCATATCTTTTCTCGGTTTTCCTTGGTGTCATATTTCACCGGGACATGTTCTTGTTGGCGTAAGCTGGCAGGGTCCACAATCAGAAGAAGCTGACTAACCCGAGATGATCATATCCTACAAGTGCTCAACGAAATAGATATTGAAACATGATACACATCTCCAAGAGAATCAAAAGATACAAAGTGAAAAGTTGTTACATACATAACTATGATTTACAGCAAGTACCTGATGTTTTCATGTACATTTGTACATACACTATCTCCGCAAATATTATTCACACATAGTATTTTTCTATTGTATATGTATTCAAACATGCAAGAACTTGTTCCTTAAAGTGACCAAGCCTCTTCCATCCCTCCAGAGCCTCCGCGATGTGCAGGTTACCGTGAAGGTGGTGGAGGGAGCGAAATCATTTTTGGCCAAAGTCGGCCAATGACCGCTGGCCAACGCCGACCTTGAAGCTTCTACGTCGAAGATGGAGATTTGGGATTTGTTGAAGGAAGATGAAACACTGAACTTGTTCAGGTCTTGAGGGAATAATTGGCATGTTAATATGATTTCCGAAGATCAACAGCTCTGACGTTTTAGCCACTTAGCGGCCTTAGCCTCTTCGCCACGCAATTGTGACAAGCTTCAAAAGGGTGCTGGAGTGGCTGCAGACTCTCCGAAAGCTAACGTGGAACCAGAAGATCCCACAAATGCATAGGAAACTCATTTACGACATTTGGCTTTGGGTTTTCCAGGCAATGGCATGTTGGTTTCGTTGAGGGATATTGCTTCACAGAGTTGTTGTTAGTCATGTCAGTTATGGGCATAGTGATAGGCAAGGGATATGGTGCCAGGTGCTCGGTTCAATCATGTATCATTGCTAGAAAAAGATGGCTACACAGAAGATGAATTGGTGCTCAATCATCCGAAATGATCATTATTTAGATTATGAGTAGAAATCACCGGAAGCGGCACTACTTTTGATTCTGGATTTGTTTTACCTTTTGGGAGGGTAACCAAGGTCTGCTTATTGGGTATTATTTGATATCATATATATCTATATACAGTATGGAGAGTGCAAGTGTAAACTTCTGTTTTTTGTAGATCCAAGTGTTCAATTGCACATGTTTGCTAGCGCTATTTAATGCATTGCCTTGCCTTCTTGTTCCATATATCACGTGACCTCACTAGAGAGCTACAAATCTTTCTTGCTTTGTTTTGAAGAAATTGAGCGTTCCAGAAGCACTGCTTCTGAATAGGTGAATCCAATTGAATCCAGGAGTACGATATGATCGATATGATATTTTGACCTGTGAAGCAAGATGATCAAATTCCAACAAATTCCTCATCAGCATTTGGAAAATATGGAGTTTTGATTTTTGAAAATTCCGCCTGAAAGATCCTGTTTAACCCCTACATGTTTAGTGCTCACCGCGGCAGTTCTTGCTGACATCGAAGAGGGCTGGTGCACTGCTGAGTTGACTGAAACAGATGGGTTTCGGGGGATGGCAATAGTGTTTTGCCCGATACAGTAAATCAGAAAAGGTGAAAATATCCATAGCTTCCATTGCAATTTTACAGTGCCGGAATGTAACTTAGAGGATATAGTACGATACGGTGTGTAGATATGTTTACATGTGAGGTTTTACTTGTTTTCTTTTACTTCCCTCCCGTCATACCTGCCGCGAGCAGAGGTATGCACCGGACGAGTCCAAACACTGCTTCTTCCACACACGTGGGTACGTTGCCCCAGGAAGCTTAACGAATCAGATGGTTCAGATTTAAAGGCGTCGACCGTGAAGCGTGATGGTTCAACAGTAACCACATGCAAAGTAATGCAAGACATTTAGAAACATTTAGAGGATATAAGTGTCATCTATGTATTCATTTCTATATATTTATATTCACATGTATATAGAGATATTTTTGCATCTACAACAAATATCAGTGAAGTCGGACATCACCCTAAAAAAAGTATGTATACGGAATATCCGCCTTCAGGGTTTTCCAAGTGGGTGAGACGCTGTAATCACTCGCATACTGAAAAATATGATATAGACACACAAGCAAGTCTTTGTATATATTATAGAAATGATAAGTATACACATTCAGATATTTACAACAGGTACTTTTGGTGTTTCTATCATGTTGATGAAACCTGAAAGCTAAGGTTTCACATTGACTCCCCTCACCAGAAGCAAGACTTTTTTCCCTCGACTTCTTTGACTCCCACGGAACAAAAAACGCTGACGACACGATCACAAGACAGTGCCCATGGATACCATGATGAACATGCCATTTAAACCCATGTATGGATGGAATTTTCCTGGGACTGCATAAGATCAAGGGAATTACGCCCAAACAAACTGTGAGAGCGCACTTTGTGTGTTATCGTTGAAACCATTGGCAAAATTCCTCTTGCTGAGCACTGAGCAGTATTCCACTATATTATTATACTTCGTGACACTAAGATAGAAGATATTCCAGAATATTCGGGTATACCCATATTCTATTTGAAATCAGGTTTGGAGTAGTTGGGAAAACTGATTTCAAATAGAAGATGCCTTGAAAGTCATTGACAAAATGAGTGAATAAGAGGACCTGTTGCGACGCCTGGAAATCGGATCTTCTATTTAAAAGTCTGGAATTGTCGCTTGAATATCCCCCCCAGTCTTCTATTTGAAAGTGGCCGCTTTGAATTGTTTGAATTGCTTGCAGATATTGATGGAAATTATTCTTCCCACTTGCGGTGCAATACTCCGGGCCCCAGATTCGGGCTAGGAATTGCTCCAAGATCAGCCTGCAGTATTCAATATTCAGTATGTGGGTTCATGATTGCTCCTGCTCTTCCTCCTGCTGATGCCGCTGCCACTCAAAATGGTTTTTTACGGCTACTAGCTTTTTTGCGGGACATTTTTCAAATCAAATAGAAGATATTCACGGATCTTTCTTTCGATTCCAAAATGTTCAACACAATTGCTGTACTAGTACTCTCCGGCTTCCAGATTTTATGCAGGAGGTTTTTCGAATCATATTCATTGATCTTTTTTTCGATTCCAAAATGTTCAACGATATTTTTGAATTAGTACTCTCCGGCTTCCAGATTTTTTGCAGGACATTTTTCTTACTCTCCGGCTTCCAGATTCTTTGCAGGACATTTTTCAAATCAAATAGAAGATATTCATGGATCTTTCTTTCGATTCCAAAATTGTCACAAATATTACTGTATTAGTACTCTCCGGCTTCCAGATTTTTTGCGGGACATTTTTCTTACTCTCTGGCTTCCAGCTTTTTTGCAGGCCGGTTTTCGAATCAAATAGAAGATATTTATGATTTTTCTTTCGATTCCAAAATTGTCAAAAATATTTCTTTATTACCATCAGAACCTAGAACCTATGAATTCGCAGGTCCCAAAAAAAAAACTAGGATTCGAACAAAAACCTAGGTTTCCGTTTTCCATGATTTTCACAAGTCTCAACAAATTTGATGAATTTCATGAGTTGGATTGAATTGGAATGTTTTGATCATCAAATTTCCTTTATACCCACCAAATAAGGCCCTTGACCAATCCCTCCAGTTCAATCACGGTTTTTCCCTTTTCATCCCTTGATGAATCCAGTTTCACGCCAGTAGCTATGAGCAACCATCAGTGTCCGCTGCAAAGTTCTAAGAATAACTTGCGAAGGATGCGTTCGCCTTGCCAAGCGACTCTTCTTTCCTACATAGTCTTCGTCTAACTGCACTGCGTAGGCTAATGGGTTAATCACCCAAGTTGTTGCTCCCCAAAGGTCCAGCATTGTGTGATGCACTATGTGGGCCTTAGGCATGTATGCCCACAACGCCAGCCCATTGTGGAAAGCATGAGCGGCAAGTGATTGGAAAAGGGATAGGAACTTCATCCCATTGTACCCAACACGATGGCTGACCACCATCGGCAACCAAAGATCGGAGCGATAAAGTTCCTGAAGACACTTGTTCATATACTGTGTTGCCTCGTAAACCATCGAGAGCATCACATCACCATTCCAATTGTTCTGATTTTGGCGGAACCAATCTTCCAGGAAGGCCATGAAAGCGGTAGTGATGTGGCCCTTGGACCACATACCATTCGGGAATGTTTTCCTGTCCGGCCAGCCACATAGTGCCTGAGTGATCTGGGAGAGATAGGGAGCGGTCTTCGTGTCACTGCACCACTGCATGAAGACATCAGTTAGCTCACTAAACCTGGCTTCAACAGTGCCACCACTCATCAAGTCTGACAAGAGCGCTAACGCTGTGGCACAAAACACCTTACCCATTCCCAGGTGGAATGAGTGCCACAAATCGAAGGCAAAGAACCCAGATGCTGCAGAGGGATCATGCGGAATGCTCAGCAGCACAGGTGGAGAGGAATGAGGTTGATTTTGAGGATGGTGGACCGTGGCCTTCCACGCAGGATTGTCACTGAGGTCTTCAAATGGGTATCCGGTCTGGCCGGCATAGCATAGGTGGCAAATTCCTTTGGGACAGGAATCAGGTCCCAAAGGGCGCTTTTGCACATTAGCAAAAGACCGGGTAAGGTGTCCCGCCTTCGCAAGAAACATCCAGTCCCCACAGCAATTCAACACAGCCATGTGCAGCCTGTCTCCGTGAGAAGTCTGAATGCCAGAGCAAAGCATGTCTATACTGTCCTTTGCAATGAATGCCAAGATGTCCTGCAGGGCCACTTCATCCTTGACCATTTTCGGAAGGCAGGCTAGGATGAAGCGATGCACATGCGTCGATCCAACATAGTTCAATCTCTGGAGGAGATATGGACGTTTCTTCCGGTTCTCATTTGCAGCTAGACTTCCAAAGCCCAAGAAGCTATGGACATTGCAGATCAAAAATGGACTTCGTTTTCTGCCACGGCCTTCATCGCCGTGTAGCAGCATTGGACAAGTCCTGCCTAAGTCCACGTTGTGCTTGTCCACAATGTCCCATAGCTGGTGGCACGGCTTGTGCAACTTGTACAGCCGCCAGAACTCTCGAAGTATTGCCCTTTCACGCTGAGGGTTTGGATGGCGAAGGCCAACTAGCACATGGAAAAGATTGTGATCTCCAATCCATTTGCACCAATCTTTCAATGATATCACATTAAGCCCACCAACATATTGCACCCCAGGCGACTTCTCAAGCTCACTGATACGGACAGGGAGTTGAAGATTGTACTTCCTCGTAACACGCTCCGCATCCCTTTCACTATGCCTCTCTGTACATCTGCTCAAACAATTCAAACCTCCGCTTTTTGAAGCGGCTTCTGGCCCAATGTCACTCACGATGCCTTGGGCTGCCCGTATGGCCGCCCTGCAGGAAGAGGCCTCAGGAGCGGGGGGCGCTTGTCAAAGTAAGTCACTTGCACGTGGCACTGAAGGAAGGCGAACATTAAACATATATTTGTTGCTTTCTCACGTGCTTTCACAAATCTCTTAATGTCTTGCTTTCAATACGGCAGATTTGAAAAACTGAGCAGGCAAAGGCAAGCAGCGTTTTGATTTTTTCAAAAAATATAGCAACGAAAGCTTCTGTCCACAGAGGCAGCATCCTTATGTACTGCCCGCATAAAGTTCAAAGGCGCCCTTTGATTCTATAAGTTTGCAGCGGTCACTGCGGTTTATATTTGAAAGATCTGTACACCATGTAGCACATGTAAGATCCTGTCTCTTCAGGGTTCACTGTGTCTCCCCCAAGACGAACATTCTTGCACCCGCGTTTACCTTAGATGTGCAGAACAGCATGAAAGCCGCGACTCGCCGTGACAGTTCTCTTTGATATTTTCGTTTCATTCTGAGCATCTCAAAAACTCCCATTTCCAACATTTCCAAATTACAAAACCAAAGACAGAAAACCCAGTTGTTTTTTTCTATATATAAAGATCAGGTACTTCTGAATTTTTCAATGAGCGCAGCCTCCAACATTGCAGGGCCATGGGGTTCATCCGTAACATATAATACCACCATGTTGGACCATTTCTCAACCGCATGGCCATACCCATAAAGCTTGTTAGACCACCTCCATGCGGGATTATGGGTGAAACCCACCTTAAAGATGAGAGGGTCAAGTTTTTGGAAAGTCCGTTCCATTACCCTCATGCAATGTTGCAGAACACGCCCTGCAGTCATGTTCGGCCGGGGTAAATCGAAATCAATGAAAGCCATAGAATGGGCTTCAAGCGCTATGGCACGAAGGCTGGGTTTGGATTGCAAAATCTCGGGCAGATTCAAAAACCAACTGGGCAAGTTGCCATTTTCGCTAGACATAGAATCGTTTCCAATGTTCGTCCCAGGTCCATCAATCTGTGGACCCACCAATTTGGGTGTAAGTGTGGTCTTCCATGGGAAGGGCCATTCGTTGTCCTTGGAAATATACAAGAGAAGAAAAAGGACAAGTGGTTTTACCCTCACATTGTGGGAATCCCAAATTTTAATCCCATGGCTGTGGAATTCCAAAGGGTTGCAAACCAAGTGCGGAGTTCAGGACTATATAAGGAGGAGCGTTTGGTCTAGGTGGTGGATTTTTTGAAGGGATGTATGGATACAATTGTTTTCGCTTGACTTTGTAGGTGCAAGGTGTCTGTCTATATATGAAAGTATTTTTATTTTCATGGTACGTGAAAAACATGTGTATATATATATACGGTAGGTATGTAAGTATAAGGGTATTTTTAGTTTATATATTCGTTATTTCTATATATATAAATGTGTATATGCAAACAATGTGTTTCCTATATATATATAAATACGTGGGTGTGTAAATGTATTTGTATATCATATAACCCTTCCAGGCTTTGCAGTAGCGATTGAAAAAACCAAGGATCGGAACGGTGACAAGTCAGGAGATCCAGTAACTCTTCTTCAGGCGTTTCATCGCCCATGGCTCATAACATTTTTTTGGAGAACACAAAGCAGGAAATGGATTGTTCCAAGATATGTGATCTTTGAACTGGAAACATTCCTTGATTGCAAAACCAACGTCAATTTAATTCTCCTATATAGGATGAACACATGTTTTTTCTACAGTGCCAATCGGATGTTTCCAATTTCACGAATTTGTGTATATATAGATCCTTGTTGGGTTTCGAAATGAAATTTGTTGACATCATCGATCCTATATTTGACCAACGTACTGCAGATGTTAGTGCTCCACACCAGACATCCACACTCACTGACTCCAGAAGATTGCCTCTGATTTGAGGCCTTGGCTCCTTCTCCGATGTCCTTTGAAAAGGCTTGCAGAGCTTTCCCAGCACCTGGCCAGCATATGGCTTTTGGGCAGGCAGTTTTCTGCTGAGGTTGCAGTAAGTATATAGACGTAAGTAGCAACAAAGCCACAACATTACAATGCAGCGTGAACATATCAGCATCAGGCATCGGGGTGCAAGTTGTTTTCCCACCAAATTTGAGTTGATCAAATCCAGGTTTCACGCCAATTGACCTAAAGCTAAAACAGCCGTGTCCAATCTATACACCCAAACAAGTTGGTACAGCAGGAATTGGAATAAGGTATCCGATAATATCAATAATCCAACTATATTTTTGGAACCATGCAAAAAGTATAGGAACCATGAAGGGCAGAGCTGACACGGAAATACTGTCAAGACATCAAGACCGCAGTTGGGTCTCATCCCACAGGGGCTATCCTACCACCATATCGCAAGCAGGTTTCCTGCAGGTTCCTTTCAAAAGCTGGTGACCAAAAGGATTGCAACGTACCGCAATCCATCCCAACGTCAACCACCCCAATTTAAGGCATGATCACTTCTTAGTTTTCTTTTTCTTCTCTTTCTTCTCAGGCTTCTCACCTGCTTCTTCTTCTCGTTTTCGTTTTTTGTCTTTCTTTTCTGCATTTGCTCCCTTACCGTCCTTCTCTTTGTCATCCTTTTCATTCTTCCCATCGTTCTTAGGAGCTTTTTGTCCGTGATTGTCCTTCTTTTCGTATTTCTTCGCATTCCTCAACCAAGAGGGACCGGGGGAAAATTACGCCAAACGCTATGAAATCCAAGGTCCAGACCGGGCTTTTGTTTCCACAGCACAGGCAGTGGCACACCTGCATGGGGTGGAAGTATGTTATGGGTCTTACCTTTTATATGAAGGGTCGAAAGATAGGAATTGAGAAAAAACACTAAGGAAAATTCATCCAAGCCCTGTACTTATACGTGGCGGTGTTCATTGCATCTGTGGCTTTCTTCACAAACCTCAGGCAACTGCATAGGAAGAAACGCAGTCCAAACATATTTGAATTACAAAAGTGTCAGTGTGTACCGCACAATCTACTATATATATATATGCAGATATATTTTCAGACAGTACACAGTCAAACCTTTAAGAAGTCTAGGAGCTCTTCCTTGTATCCACTCAATTCACCCTTGGCCAGCACTTCATTGCAAGCATCATATTGGGAATCCAGGACCTGAAGCTGATCCTGCAAAGCCTTCTTTTGCCTCAATCAAAGGATGTATATGGTTGAATTCTTGATATATACCAATTCCTATTAAGGAAAGCAATCACCAACAAAAGAACCAAAACATCAGGTTTTCTTTGAGGTTGGGGCGTTGTCATGAGATCGCTCTTGCTGTAGTTATCATCGATTTCCCTGATCAGCCCTCTGATCTTACCACTCTTTTGAACTATCGAGTCCAAGAACTTCTTCATCTTTCCCACGGTCTCAGCGAGAGACAAAGTAAATGAATGACTATATGAACTATACTGTAAATATCCGCAGAAGTGACAAACTGAATGAGGATGGAATAAAACAAGTGATAATTTACTGTATGGTGCCTGGTCAACTTGAGTTTTCTCTTCCTTCTGTTGCGGCGTGGCCGCTTCTTTGGCCTGCCTTTCCTTCATTTTCTCGAGGCCTTTGAAAGCACCATCTGCCAAGCTCACCTCAGTTTCCTGCTGAGGCCAGTGATGTTGAATGGAAGGTTTGGGGACCGGGAAAGATGTCATTGAATTCCTGATGATATAATTGAAACTTGAGATGTGTATGTTTGAAAATGTTCAGGCATTGGACTCGTGGGCCAATTATATAACGTTGAAAATTTGAAATGATTAAAATCCACAAAGTTCAAGAAAACATGTTCAGTTCCGACAACCACCATATACGCTGTATCACAGGGGTCCTCAATCTGCTTGTTCTTACGACGAATCTCTTCCTGGGTTAGCTCCTGCTCCCTCTGTCCTTTCTCCTTGATGGTCACGTAGTATTCATCAGTGTCGTCATACTGGTTCTTCCTGCATGATGTAAGTTGGGGACATATGCTATCAAACTGATGGCGTCAGGTATGCTGGAGTTCACTCTGCAAATATCTTAGTTGTTTCTCATTGCTATGTAGCAATTCATGCTTCCCATGGCTACTAACTAAACAAATCCAAGTTCAATGCCCCTGTAAACAAACACCATCCAACAGGGTTTCTCCTGCAGTGCGTCTCCCCAAGGGCTTGGCAAGTTTTCACTGCTCCATTGATTTTGGCCCTGGGGCGGTCAGCCAAATATATATCGCGGCATTGAATGATCCATATATATATATATATATTTAACGGTGATCGCCACAAATGGATATACACAGTGGTGGGTTTAATCTAGGAGATTATGACTTATATAAACTGAAGAAATCAAAAAGGATATAGCAACAATCATACACCAGTCAAGCGGACAAAACATATTCATCCTGGCAGTGTCAAAACTTAAATTAAGGGAAGGTACGTTGACCAACCATAGTCATCCTTCATTTCTTTTTCACTTAGCCACTCTTCCTCAATCACCATTCGCTGGGTTGATCGTTTTTTGACGACTATCTCCAGCTCCGCCAGGAACTTTTCCTTTGAACTTTGCATAGCCAGCTGATGAGGACGGAGGCATTTTGGTGAAAGGCATTGGAGCAAATATACAAACGAGTCTGTTACAAACCTGTTCTGACCATTCAATAGTTGAACATGGGAAATTCTCGATAAAAACAATGAACATAAGAAGACCAGACCAGTCCTTGTCGAAATTGACTCGCATCAACAGTTGGGCACTTTCATCTTTGGGTCGACGGTTGTATTCAGCAATTGCCCAGTCATCTACCGCTAGGTCTTTCCTTGTGTTATGAGGTTTCATCATTCGTCGGAGCCGGGCTTTTGCGGCATCCCGTAGAAGCTCCTATCTAGATTGGGGTAGTCAAAATTGAAGCAAATGTTTCATGAGCATATTCGACAGCATGAGAGACTCTTGGGAGGAGTTGGTTGCAACCAAAAATTTCAAGTGCTCCTGCCGAGACTTCTTCCTTGGAACCATAGGTCGTCCTGCCCTTGAAGGGATATTTGGTCGGGCACCAGCTGCGGGAGGCATTTCATTCTTGTTCTCCCCCTCTTGGTTTTCCTGCACGGAAAAGGGGTTTATGGAAATTATCATCAGATATCATCACGTCAATTCAGAATTTGAAGATGGAAAGTCTACAACATAAAGCAACCAGTTTTGTTTGGAATCACATGGTGCCTCCTCAACCTTCTCAGTAGCAGTCTCACCATCTTTGGGGGGAATAGCAGTTGACAAGGAAGGACCTTTGGAATCAGCTCCATTCCCTGTCCCATTCAGACCACCCTCTTTGTCAGACCCACCAATCGAAGCTTCAACCTGCGATTCTGTAGCCTGACAAAGGTAGGATGAAGGACTTATGCAGTTCAATGAAATTACCAAAAAAAAGTATATATATCGACTGATCGATTTTATGGTGTATATATAGGGACTGTACATGTGCAGGTGAATTTCACTTTATATATATTATAGCTGATTCCATCCTACAGTCTGGCATCCTATACTTGACGTTGAATGATTTTGTGATAGCAAAACTATATATTCAAAGCTTTCCTTCAAAAGAACCCGTGTATAGAGTGTCTACATACCTCGACTTTTTCAACAATTTAAAATAAAAAAATATATTATCCCTGCAGGGACTCCATCCACGTACCCTATATCATGTAGGCCTGCTGTGTTTCCGCCTCTGACACTTCAGGCTGCACAGGTGCGACTTCAGGCACCAAGGCCTGAGCGAAGTGGTGGAGTATAAGATCCTAGCTGTGTAAAACCATTGTTGTTTTGATCTTGACCATATACTTCATGATAAGTTCTGAAAAGGTACTGGGAGTTCACCGGTAATAGATGTGTCTCCAGTCGGGGTAGCTTTAGTAGCTGACGATTTCTCAAGGTCCTGGGAATGCAGGAGAATACATATATATATATATAGTGACTATTTACTAACTTGAAAAACCAAACAGTGTTTGCCCATAAGCTTTTCAAACGTTGTCTTGTTGGGGTCCAACCAAAGTGAAAACATAAACAAAAAACAACCAGGGTCCTGAATCCATTTCTCTAATTGTTCCTCTTCAGTCTCTATCTTGTTGGCTTCCATCAAAAGGTGATCGATCCCATCGTTTAAGGTGCTGCAACTCCACACTCTAGAGGTGGTTTGTAGCGAAGCCGAAGTCATCTTAGGCTTACAGCTAACACTTGGACCCTATATACGTTTTTTTCCTGTCACACCCAAGCCAAGCAAAATGCTGCGGCACCCACACCCTGAAAGTCCAAATCCATCTATAAAGATAACACTTCCAATTGGTGGTGTGAGAAAACACGTCCATCAGAATCATTGCCTTCGATATCGAGAAACGAAACCTTTTTTTTTCAATACCAAATGCGCAAATCCGGTTTGGGAGGCATATTGAATGGATCCAACACCCTTTGACCGAGGGGTCTAGAACCCATCTTTTTTTACGGGTTCTTACGGGTTAAAGACGGGTTGCCTACGGGTTAAAGACGGGTTCCAAAAACAAGGGTTCTGATTTGGGATTTTGTATAGACGGGTTCCTACGGGTTAAAGACGGGTTCCCTACGGGTAAAAGACGGGTTCCCCAGTGGGACCTATGTTTTTTTTCACCAAAATCCCAAATTCTTGTAAATGGTCATATCGGGACCCATAAGTGATCTAAAATCAACTAAAAAATCGAATAAAACATCAGCTCGTGAACCGCTGTTTTCAAAGATTTCCCACAAAAAGCATCACTATCCTGGTCGCAAGTATCACCCCTCAAAACCACTGGTCAATTTAAGTGGGTTTTGGAATCAAATGCCTCCACTCCTTTGGAATTTCCAAGTGTTTGTTTCTACGGAGGTAATTGAAGACCTCCATCAAATCAGCAAAACGAAAAGCACCATAAACATCCGTTTCGGAGTCAGGCATGTTCTCAAATGAGGTCATGGCGTTGGGAACCTCAGTTGGTAAGATTGCTCTTCCTCGGGCCGAAGTAGTCAAGCTATCATAGAGGTCAACCATCTTGAAGCCAAAACGGATTGGATATTCCCTTAGATTCACAGGCTTGCTTTTTGGTAGAAGAATTCAGCCCTGAAAATGTTCCTCAAAATTAGATAAATGGGAAAAACTTAATTGGGGAATCAAAAAGACCAAATGAAACAGGGAACTCTGTCTTTCGCAAGTTGTTCGTGCCTTTGTAGCACGTACGTCCAGCTTTGTTCTTGTAGGTGACACACGTCTTGACTGTTTGTTGCTCACCAGGAGAGGTTGGATTTACAACCCTCCTGACAAGATTCCCCATGTTGAGCTCCCGGATGGAGATACTGTTGCTCCACGCATAATGTGGTTTTGGGGTTGGGGCTCCATAGTGCATCATGTACCATTTTGCTCGAAATACCTGACTTGAGAGGTTAAAAACAAATGGAAACCACCCATCAAAAATATCCTTCAATCTTCGGGTGTCATATAAAGAATTACCCAATTAAGTTAATCCCCATGATAGTTGAAGAAGGGAACCAAAAACCAGGAAAAGAGATTTGCGATCTATGATCTCAGTTTTAAAGGCCGTACAAATATATACTGAACAATTGAACAATGACAATTGTTCCTGCAAATCTCTTTTTGCATGGTTTTGGTTCAAATCGGCTCGATGGCTCAAAATCTGAAGGATAAACCGGAGATTTAACTAAGTTGGATCTTCCAATTCTAACTCATCAATGTTATAGGCTGTCAGCAATTTTGAGCCATACATCCAATCAACAAGAAGTCAACCCCCACTATATACAGAAAAAACTTTCTTTGCCTCGTTGCGGCTGTGATCCGTTGAGTTTCGAAGAGGTTCCCCAAAACAGCTGTAAAGGGAGGGAAAAACTCTAAGAGCGAGTTTTCAGGTTGCTCCAATGCCCAAACTCCACCAAGAGCCGTCACCAGCACCAACAGCAAACAGATCCTCATTGTGGTGTTTCCCCAAAACAATGAATTTGTTGCACATGTACCGGCATATATAAAGAAATATATAGGAATATAGATATGAAGATATATACTTCTGATTAATTTGCCTTTCAAGATCGTATGGTCATATATAAAACATATATACAAGAACAGTGAAACGCGTAAACTTTCCTTCGAGAAGCCTACTGGCCATAGTGTTGGATGTGCTTACACTCTTATATTCTTCAAAACCCAGGGAAGTGCACGGTGTACGCTTTGATGTCCCCCTGTTGACAGCACACCAGCTCGAGCATTTCAGAGCGAAGGTTGCCAAGAACCGGCTCTGGCCACATAGAATCGTATGGATACCCAGCCTCAGAAGCCGGGAGAAAATACCAAAAGTTGTGGTTGGATGATGTTGGAGGTAAAGGTTCATCGTGGTATATTGATATTATGGCATATATAGATTTTAATATCCATGGGCTAAATACCCATGGGGTATCAATATCAAAGTATCATTTCCTGATACCCATGATATATAAACATGTTTTTTTCATTTGCGAGGGTCCCACTTGCAAAATTCATACTCCATAAAACTGCCGTTTGTATATTGGGGCCATTAAGGCAGACATCAAGAGAGAGAGAGAGAGAGGAAGAGAGAAACAGCTTGTGAGGAACCCTATAGATGATCGCATCCACCATCTCCAGTAAGTATCCCCATATATATACCATTCTATATATACCGGGATATACTTTTTGATGGATCCCAAAAATATACTTCGCTTCGCACCTCAGGGAGACAACTGGTGATCCCAAAACGGAGCCTTTTCCTAAACCGTGTATTTTCCTCGGGGAGACAGCTGGTGATCCCAAAACGGAGCCTTTTCCTAAAGCGTGTATTTTCCCAGGGGAAACAACTGGTGATCCCAAAACGGAGCCTTTTCCTATAAAGCGTGTAAACCCCAAAAAGTTGATGGCAAACATCTTTGCAGACAATCAACGCAAATCCCGAAGCTGAATTGATATCCATTGCATTAGATTTGTATGGCTTGGATCTTCCTGGTCTTGTAGCATCATAAAGAATATCAAAACTGCAGGTCCTCCGCCCACTAACCCTCATGCAGCGGGATAAGTTCCCACGGCCCGCAAAAAACTCGATCATTTCGTAGCGATCCTCCTGGAAGCGGGTGGGTTGAGGTTAGAATCTTAGAATCATAAATATATATGGAAGACTGCATGATGATAGTTTCAAAGATAGCATTCACAAACGGTTTCTTCAGGAAACGCAGTCTGTGATTCCCAGATCTCAAGGGAGGTGCTTTATGATCTATATATATTGACAGGTTGAAATTTCCAAGCAATTAAAATATTAACTCCTGATCTGTATGGAAGTTTGGAGTCCAGAGGATCATCAGTATGCAAAGGGCCATCACCTCCAGGTGAACAACCACACAAGACCAAAAAACCAAGAGAGTATCCAAAACCTTACTGATAAAATCAAAAGCACATACACACATTTCACTTCATTGAATGCCTTGGTTCTATAACAAGAAAACCTCGCCTTCGGACACTTGAGGACCGAAAGTTGGTAGAACATGATGTCTAAATCATGGCCCCGGTGTGTAGAATCCATGAGCTAGAAAGCCACCAGACCCCAAACAATCACCGGACCCAGGCTTATACTTTACCAGATGATCACTGCAAGTCGTCGAGCTGAAAGGCAGCGAGGATCGGGCTTGCAATGATGGGCATGCTGAAGTTTCTGAAGTAGCACATGTGCAAAATTCCGAAGTAGCACATGACCGAAGTTGAAGGCATGTGGCATTGCATTTGATCATTCGTATATACATGTACAATCATAGCTTCTGCAGTGTGGGCTGCCATTCCCATATTCATATGTTGTGTTTTCTGTTTATGCATTTGCATTCAGTATCAAACAAAACAATTGAAAGTTCAAATGAAATTGTTTCAATCGAGCCAGATCCACGTTCTCTCTTCTTAAAAAACTTTCCGCGGACCTTCCAAACGTTGCCTCGAAGCTGTGGCATGCCCCATCAAAAAGCGCCTGCAAGGAGTCAATGGTTTTGAAGTGGTCTTGCTATGGGGAGGAGAGCTGATTTCAGTTGATGTCCAGGATTTCCACCGATATAAGTTTCCAACGATATGATACCTTAATATACAATGTTTCCAACACTTTTGATTTCTTCGGCAGGGATGGGTGTTTGTATCTTTATACATTGGGGTGTTGCAGTCTTGTAGTGTTTGTATATTTTTTCATTGAGGCGTTATAAAGTAAAATCTTGAGCGGTGACCATGGAAGCGATTGCAGCCATGAACGGTAAAGCGTTTTTCCTCCGTTTAGACTTTCGAACATTCCAGCAAAATGCAAGCTGATCCTGTGAACCCATCACTCGGCAAACTTCATCACCGATATGATTCATATGTTGGCCCTCACCACCCCTGCAATTCAACAAACTTTGTTCGTTTTAAACGATGTGAAAAGGAAACTTCATCTTGAACCTATACATGAATGACTATATATTTCGATCAACATGAGATGGACAACAATTTCAAATTGGACTTGCCTAAGGGAAAGCAACAGGCACACACATATGCACCCCTTACAAGATCACTCGCGACCTTCTCTGAAAGTCCAACTACAGATATAAAGGGACATACTCTGCCTTTATGGCTTTGGCTCTACATCCCGGGCTAACAGGAAAAGTGCCAAGAGAGCGTTGTGCTTGAGACTCAGGGTCTTCTCACTATCCTTGCCATAGTCCTCACCTTCTTCCAAACCAGATGCCTTAGATAGGAAACGGGTAGGATGGAATTCTTACTGTATATATATGAGGATCAAAAAGCCAAAGAAAAGTCACGAGTGGGCATTTCAAAAAATTGTGAGTCTTCTGCACAATTTCAAGATGTCAAGTTGATGCTGATGACCTTTATGTAGATTGAAAAAATACATGTACACACATCTTTATTTATATATATATATTTATGCTGAGTTGCTGCTGTGGCTGCACACTTCAAAGCAATGGCAATCTTGTACACATCCCAAGCCGAAGAGTAATTGAAGCTGAAGTGAAGAACATCTGTTTGCGTCTCACGGGAAGTGATCCCAACACCACACCTACTCCAGTATATGTTCTGAATGCTGTACTTGCCAGGTTCTGGCAACAAAGTCTTACAGTAGGCCCTGAAAGCAGGATCCTGTGCAGACGCATAGATATCAAACTCCATAGCAAACCTTCTCATTCTGTCAACAAGACTCTCATCGTACTTAGCATCGTTTATGCCTTTTTGAATGCGTTCTTCCACTGGGCATTTTTTGGCCCTGCCTTTTGCCTTTGGACATGCCTTTTCTTTTGCCTTTGCCTTTGCCTTAGCCTTGGCTTTCGCCTTTGTTGTTTGGGGCTTCTCGGTCTCCACAGTCTTGGGCTTCCGTTTGTCAGTGGAACTGCCAGTTCGGGTCTTCCTTGGTTTTTTTTTGGGGGGCTCCACTTCAGCAGTGTCACCTTCACCTGGGGTCTGGGTCTTAGTCTTGGGACTGTTCGAATTTTTCATCCGAAGTACACTGCGTTTGCGACTGACCTTTGGTTTCTTTACATCTGATTTCTTTCCACCTGATTTCTTTCCTCGTTTGCCCTTCTTTTTGGCTGGTTTCTCGTTTTTCTTACCACGTTTCGTTTTGGTAGTTGACTTCAAACGCAGTTGGTCATCCCGGGTCACAAACGTTCCTGTAGTACCAGTCTCTTCAGGTGGAGAGGCTCTGGATTCCTCTGCCTCAGTTTAAAGATGGGTAAGAACATATACTTTGTAATTTTAAATGTGAGGATTGTTAAGGATTGACACCTTACCTTGGCCCAAGGATTTCCACATTGGTAACTTCATGATGTGTTTCATTTCTTTCGCTGTACAAAGATGGATCTGGAAGTTGGCTGATAAATATATACTTTTGAAATAAGTGTTGCACATGTTTGTGGTATATTATGGTATATATTTAAATATTTTATATAGTGATTTTTCGAAAGACTACATTAAGACAATATATATGATATATACTGCTGAATGACCTTCATCACCATCACCTCATCTCAGACTCCAAGTTGCTGGTGTCTCCTCCTTGTCAGCAGGAGGAGTTGGAACATCCTTGCCTTGAAAGCGAGAGCGAAGCTCAGAGGTGGCAATGGTAGGGGATGAGCTACGTGGCTGAGATTCCGGGATATTGGCCACATTCGACAAATCCACTGGCATTGTTTCCGCAGTGTCTCCAACTAAACTGTCAGGCGCAGGTCCTGCCATGATTGATAGCTAAATAGTAAGATGAGGAAATTTGATGAAGGGTTGCAAACATGCTGGACAAATGTAATCCAGAGTATCGAAGAATAAGCAGTGAGTGAATTTGGATTTGACACTTTGGAATCCCCATCCTTCGCCTTCTTTGGCGCTTGGTGTTTCCATATCAGATGCTTTGAATTTGGTAATGGCTGCTTGCAAGCGATTCTTCTTCTCACGGATCCTAAGGGAAGAGGAGAAGGAACCGTTGTAAATTATAATTCCCGATCCTTCAACAAAGACTTGTTATTGATCATTGAGGTTTTGAATTTACAAGGCCAGCACAAGTATATACGGGGATGCAAGTACAATTGCTATATTTGAAGAAAAGTAAAAAGATGCACACACTATACAGATCTTGGGCCCTTGCTCAGCCAAACGCTTTCGCGCTTCCTCCAACTCAGTTGTATATTCATCGGCCAGTTTCCCAGCCACTTCCACTTGATCCCCTGGCACCAATTAAAGTTTGAGGATGACATGGATGCCAAACAAATCAGAAATGCAGTTAGATAAAAGGATGTCTTACTTCTTTCAGGAATTCTGTTGAGGGCCCTTCCCTCTTACACCCCCGAGCCCTTGACTGAGCATCCTATGTTCTGCAGCACGTGGATGTGAGGCAGATAAAGGCACTTCTTCTTGGACAGCAGGATGCGTTGAACCTGGGTCAGCTGCTGGAGGTTCACTTGGAGTGGGGACTACGGCAGTTGGTGGTGCTTCAACTTTGGCATCTTCTTGGTCATGGCCAGCTTCTGATTCTTCATCATCACTACCACTACCACTGGAGTCAAAAGAATCATCCTCATCGTCCATAACCGTAGATGAAGATTTGGCCTTCCCAGAAAAGCAAAAACAAATTGAGGGAGTTAAACACGCTGCCAGCGTTTGCAAATTTCATTTATATATAGTCACAAAGCAGTGATAAAAGTATATATGGAAGACTGTATATATGATATATGGAGACGCTTGGTTCCGTACATACAGATGGCCAGATGGCAACCCTGGAGCACCTTCTTTTTCGCCTGCCTTTCCTCCTTCTCCAGGTTTATTGCTTGACAAAGCTCCTTTTATTTTCAAAGCAACTTGGCAATGTGGGATGGAGTGGCAGGAGAGCTCCGGTGAATACATAAGGTTTTCAACAATAAATTGAACAAACGGTTTGTGACACAACCGCAGCCCTACCCAGTTAGTCCTTCAGTTGAGGATTGAGTATCAAACAGAGCTCTTGGAACTTCTCTTCCTAAGCCAAAATCTGGTACAGTTTAAGGCAAGAAAAATTTCTGAAGTCATTTGAAAGAAAGAGATGAATGATAATACAAAAAATGAGTATATATATATATACTATACACATACTCCATATATATATGGACCATGACCCCTTTGGACAAATTCATGCTGAGTAAAGACTAGATTCGGTTGAAACCTTCTCTTTTCGAGTTTTCGTCTTCACCAAAGAGAGGAACTTTCTGATGTACCAGCTGTCTGAAACTATGATTTCATCTGTAGGTGTACGGCCGACCTTCTTGTAAAGGCAAACCAACTCTTCCCTCAAAGGTTTTACTGGAGGCTGGGGCATCCCCATTTGATTGATAGTCCGATTCAGCAAGACCTTCAAGGTAGCATGGATTTGGGGTTCACATGCACCTTTGCATGAAATCTTGGTATTTTCTGGAAAGAGGGCAGGGGAATCATCACGACGCAACCATGTCCTAACATCTACCACCGACTCAAGGACATTCCCCAACGCAGAGACATCCAACATAGGCCACGCACGGCCATCAGCTGACACTGCTGGTGGCATGGCTCCAAACACAATATGATTAACTGTGCCAAAAAGCTGAGGGGATCAGTGCATGTTTTCACCGCGTTTTTTTCAGGGAAAACAACTTTGATTTGCAATGCTCTCATTTGAATGCGATTTTTGCAATCTCAATTTCAATGGATGACTCAAATTGTCTCATATTACTGCATCGTTGATGTTGATTTCGACTTTATATTGAATATATACAGCATGCACTCTTATATCTATATGCCGTCCATATATCTATATTTATGCCGTATAACACCGATCTGGTTTTGTATGGAGAGGCTAGGGGTTTGAGAAAAGTTGGGGAGGCCACAAAAAACCAAAGGGATCTGTATAAACCCGACTCCAAAAAAAATTCTTGCAACAACCCGGGCTCCACCCAGGTCCGCGCCTTCACTTGCGCATTTTTCGCAGACAAGGGAAAAAAACCATGGCGGCGTTTTCGCCGGGCATCCGTTGTCTGACATCCCCAAAATCCCCAGGCCCCAGTATATAGAAATATGTTTCTGATTTATGTCATTTGGAGCCTTTTAATGGTTAAAAAAAAAGTGTTTTTGAGAACGGCTGGTCTTGGCACCGTATAAGATGCACTAAGTTCCAAGCACACATTGTGCTAAATATAGTTGTCATCAATCTTGTTGACGGTATGCACATATGTGACTACATTTGCCAATACTGTAGCATAAGTTCTGACATATGATTTGTTGAAGAGCTGTCTTCCTGCACCTTCCTCGGCAAAAGCCTTGATCCAGGCCGGTTCATTCCAAAGAACCTGAGATGGGAGATATAAGGAGGTAGTTTATATAAATATATACATATAGGTGGTACATTTGCTGGTATTAATGATAAATTCAGGGGTTCCACAAAAAACCTAGGTTTTCCCCTAAATCATCCTAAAAGCCAGGGTTTTAAAATAGAACCTACAAAATCAAAGGGTTAGGGTTCTACCGGTAGTACTCTCCGGCTTCCAGATTCTTCACGGGACATTTTTCTTCCTCTCTGGCTTCCAGCTTTTTTGCAGGCCGGTTTTCGAATCAAATAGAAGATATTTATGATCTTTCTTTCGATTCCAAAATTGTCAAAAATATTACTGTATTAGTACTCTCCGGCTTCCAGATTTTTTGCAAGAGATTCATGGATGTTTTTTTCGATTCCAAAATTTTCGACAATATTGCTGTATTTGTTACTCTCCTGAAAAATGGTTGAATATCTCCATACCTTTTTTAAATTTCTGGTGAGGGCAAAATCACGTGAAAGGAAAATGAGAATCAGTTGCGAGGTTTCAAGTTCAGATGCATTGATCAAATAGAAGAAACTTTGCATTATTTGGGGGACTAAGACCCACACGAAACTTGAACTTGACCCAATTTCTTCTATTTGGGTCCAAATGCTTACCATGGGTGCCCAGCAATATCTTCTATCTGAATCCCCCCTAGCAAACTGGGCATTCAGGGGTTGAGTGACCCAAAAAACCTAAAAAACTCGAGGTTTTTTTCAGGTCTTTCCAAGAAGTTGGATGTTCAATGTTGTTTCGCAAGTGGTCCTCTGTGACCGGGGCATGTTTTGCAACTTGGCCCTTTGGCGGTGTTTCAA
>DF239440.1:33026-130521 GCA_000507305.1 Breviolum minutum Mf 1.05b.01 | reverse complement strand
ACCCAAAAACCTAAAAAACTCGAGGTTTTTTCAGGTCTTTCGAAGAAGTTGGATGTTCAATGTTGTTTCGCAAGTGGTCCTCCGTGACCGGGGCATGTTTTGCAACGTGGCCCTTTGGCGGTGTTTCAAGGTTTGGTTTCATTTTGGTGTGTTAGGGCCTGAAACACTGGTAAATATCATGAAATAGTGAACCCCAGAACCCTTCTTTAAGCACGAGAGAACATAGAAGAAATAGGGTGAAATTCGGTTTGAAATGGTCAAGAAACATTAAAAAGCACTCGCAAGAGCACCTCTTGCAAAAATATGTTATTCTATTTGATCCTGTTTAGACCCCCCACCCCATTTTGCAATTTCTATTTGAAATATTTGCTGAATATCTTCTATCTTAGTGGGACGTAGTATATATACACCCACATTTATATACCAATTCCTATAGAATCAGTTTAAACTCCTGCAAAGTCTCCCCCAATCACCTGCCGCTATGTGACCCCCCCATCACCTACTGCAAGGTTTGAGATGTTTGAAGCCGCTCGCACACACGGTGCCGTGGATCATTACGACAATTGGATGACTGACATATGGGAGATATACCAAGTGATGGACACTATGAACCCCCCAGGAAAAAGAGAGATATGATATATAGATCTAAAACAAAATCTAATGTCAAATTTTGGAAGAGTACCCTGCCGGTAGTACTATATTCCTTTTGGTGATAGTGAGCTTCACTTGATTTTGCTGGGGTTTTGCACTTACTCGACTCTGACTGGAACAAAAACAGCCATGAGTATATTTAAAGTCCAGGAAAAGGTTTGTGGCATTGTATAAATTGAAAACTTCCGAAAATCATACTGTGCATAATGAAAGTCACCGCAGATGACAATGTATAGATCAGGCTGCACAGTACTCAGCACAGTGTACAGCATCTCTATGCATTTCTTGGTGCCATTCCACTGGTACATAACATGTTTGAAACAGATATCCACAATATGTTCAACAAAAAACTACCGTGTTTCATGTCCAAAATTCATCTTTTTGCACCACCTGGGATGTATCAAACTTATAAAACCATGAAAATAATGTGAGATTTACCATATCAACTGGTTAGCCGGATGGTGTAGAAAACCATGAAAATTATGGGATTTCAACTACCAACCTCAACTGGTTAGCCATCCTGGATTTCATTCCATCCATCAATTCAGGTGGTTGTGCGGACTTGGCTCGAATTTTCATGTCCTGCAACAAGGACGAGCCCGGGGATCGGAGTCGGACCTGGGTCCCAACGAAACGAGGAAACAATGGGAGCCAAACAAACGGGAGGACTCAAGTTTTTTGGCCGGCTTGGTAGGGGATATGTTAGTTATATATGCAAGGGTATCAAAAAATTTGCTTATGATGTGTAGTATTGATATATCAACTTTGACTATGATCTCATGTGTACATGTATTGAATCGAAGTATGTTTCTATCATCAAGCAACCAGATGTTGTGCCGTGATATTTTTGTGTCAGCAATCATTGAAAGTGAATGTTACCATTTTGCATGATTACAATGGCGCGCGCCATTTGTCTAGGAGCCGTCCAAGATCATGCACATTGGCACCAACCCTTTGCACGGAAACCAAAACCTTTCTTCAAACGACACGGAGATATGCGGTTTTGGGTTACATGGTCCACAATTACATGCAAAATTGGGGTTGAATTCCCACAATTTTTTTCCAGGTTTCAAGCACACAACTGCCCGGTTGTGATCATGGAGAAGCAATTATGATCAACTGTTCGTGTGAAATGAGGGTGCTCTCATGTGTTCAAACAGGCCCAAACCAAACCAAAAGGCTATTGACTTTCCAGTGCTTGTATACCCCTCAAATTGCAAGGTATGAATTTTCATATGCAACGGCCCTAAAATCGTAGATTCCAAAGGTGCAGTTCAAGGTCACAGCTTTTCATGTGATTTCACCATTGCAACGATGAAAAATCTCGGGAGTCTCCCAATGATTCACAGGGAGTGATTCCTTTGGTTAGTCGTTTGATTCTGGATTGGTGAAAAAAAACTCATTTCCAGCCCATACAGTAGGATGAATGGTATATTTACCAATTACCCTCCCTGAAACTAACATAGCACCCAAAAATGATGGTTTCCAATAGGAATCTCCAAACTTCCAGGGCTGTATTTTCAGGTGCCATGTTAGTTTCAGAGAGGGTAATTTTCCATAGGAAATCAACGGCCAGAAAAGTGTAGTTGAGATATACCAATCCCATGGGAATCCTATGGGAGTACATACCCGAGTCCTGAGGTCAGCGCGTGATGCCCGCACCAAGATTTCCTATTGAGATGCCGAAAACGAAACCGAAACGGTTGATGTTAACATGTGATGAATCAGATGAAGCAAATAAAATGGTAATAACTGTATGCATTGTAGGATGTTCTAAAATTGAAGTTGTATACTTACAGTAGTGACAATAACATTCTATATTGTTTTGTTTGTTTAGCATGTTGCATTGTAGTCACAGACACATGGTTTGAGCCCTCGCCGTTTGGGATACTTTGCCAATCTGTTCAAAATCTGTTCAAGAGATTCATGTATGATTTAGTTTGTCTTAGACAACAAATTATATTTACATTCCTTAGAGAAAAACATGTAAAAGAAATAACAACAGCTTTGAACAAACAAGATCTTGTGAGTTTCACATCTATTGCTACCGAAACTGCAGGTGGCAAGTCAGCCAAAAAGGAGTCCTGACACTGCCATTGCGTGAGAATTCATGTGCCAATCACAACTCCCCACAGCTAAGAGGGCAATTGAAGCCCCGCCGATTCTTTCTTAAAATTTCCCCGGGGTGGAGATGTGGCGTTGTCCATCATTTCGGCTCTGACATGATTCAAGAAACAACACACACCAAATACTGTAGTTTTTCGAAGTGTACACGATGAGCTGTGTGTAAATCCTTTCAAATTTATAGGTGGTTGCGAGTCCCGTATCATCTTTTTTCTTGGGATTCCTAAACCTCAAGACCTTCCCTGTTGAAGGCTGGCCAAAGCTGCTGTTTTGGCAAAGTTTTTTCACAAAGAAAATGATATTTTTTGATCTGGAGAATATTATGTACATAACATGTATTTGTTTTTGTATATACCCATACGTACAATGAATATCAATTGTATGCATGTTTGTTATAGCAACCTCGGACAGCTCTCTCTACTCAATGTGATTTGGGTTTTCATTCATATCAAGTTTGCTTGTAATATGACGTTCAACTGTTGGATTAACCACCAATTGATTACCTCCGGCAAGATGATAAATTCACAAGACTGATGAAAAGAAACAACAATCATCCTCAAATGACCCTTAGATATTCTTTTTTTGGGAATAACAACAGAGAACTCAGAGATACTGTTGATTCGACTGTTGATGGATGAATTCCTGCATCACCTGAAAGGTAAAACATGTAAAGAATGAGATAAACTACCAACCTCAACTGGTCAGCTGGATTTCTTCCATTTACAGCATTGTATACTTAGCAAAGAAATTATTCCAACCCATCTATTTTTCAATCCCATGCTGCCGCCATGTCTCGAAGCTCCGTTGCATCACTGGAGTACTGGGAGGCCATTCCAAAAAACGTGGCCGGATTTTTATTCGGAGCGAATACTTAGTAGCTCCAACAGCAAACAACAAAAAGTGCTTGTTTATATTCAAAAATCGATCCTCATGCTTCATCAAAACTGTATTTGATGTGGGTCATGTTGATTTATTGTTTGTTATTATGTCTTATTTATGTTACCCTTGATTGTCTTAAAAGTTCCGAGATTTGACCCTTCGAATCTGATGTGGGTTCAGTGGGTTTTATGAAACATGAACCATGTGGGAGAAATCTTGCGGATTCTGGAGATTATGGTGAAAATGGATAAGCATGTTGTGTTCAATTTTCAGTTGGAAAAAAACAAGATTGAGAGAGACAGAGAGCGCCCTAAACTTCAGTTGGGATGGCTACAACTTTGCCAAAATCCTATCAATGACCCTTGGAGTATTTGATGGTAACTTAACTGACTGCCCGGATTTTGTCCGTTACACAGGTGCACGCGAACATAGACCCTGTCAGGGGTAGTTCGGCCCTCCCCAATGTAGAGGGATCCGTTTCGGAGGTCCTTCGTTTCGGGTAGCTGCGGCCATAGGGAAATTCAGGAGGTTTTTTTTCGTAGAACACAAACTTCTCCCGTTGGATGGCATGATCTGCATTTCTACGTGAGTAGTTTAGAAGTTGACTAATGACCATGTGTTTTGGGAATGTGGATGGATGTGATGACTTTGGATATCCTCAATATATTTATCACAATATGCTGTAAGAGTAATAGTATGCAAATGTGATTTGTTTGAACCCAAGTCATGTTGATAGATGCTAATTGTTGATAATTGGCTGGGATCGTTGGACAATGTTGATCACCATGTCCAGAGCAGGATTTCTATGACAGTCGGCAAAGTGCCTATGATACACTCTTTGGCTACGAGGAACTCTGGCTGCCAATCGTTTTTTCCTGCCAAGTGGCCATATCTTGCTTGGCAGTTGCATAGTGCCATAGTGAATATCTGACGACTTTTACAGAGTGTTGGACCATCCCAAGTGTTTTTTTTCCAGACTTTATCCATCATGATCATGCTCAAAGTACCGCTTGGCTTGCTCCATTCAAGGCTCACACCAAGGACCTAAGTCAAGTTTCAGGTCCCCGATGTGATGGATTTCTGTTCGAAAACGATCGCTTACAGTAAGGCCACCAAAGAAACAGATCCCAAAAAATCTCCAGTGTTTTTTTTTAAACAAAAACACATGTTTTTGGTTTATTGCATTATGTATATAGGTAACACTTGAAGGAGTTGTTGTTTTTATGTGTTCGCCCAAAAATGTTTGGAAATGATACGATTTGACGAATATCTTTCAAATGGGTTGGAAAACATCCAACTACAGAGTGTATCATATATATATACATATAACAATACCTATTTCGATAGATATACAACTATATCAGATATCAGTTGCATACCCTATGTAACATCACATCCATACAAAACAATATATATATGGTATACTTGTCCACACCCACTAACTGTAGATGTAATGCATCCACCCTGCTGATCTGCCACGAATCAGGACCTCCGTCCGTTGTTCCTGGGCTTGCTGCAGCTGGAGAAATCCCAACGAGCTTCCGTGAGGCTGCTGCATGTAGGTGCCAACAAGCAGCTTGCTGCCAACAACACCGGGGGAAGAGGATGTCTTTTTGAAACGGAGAACACGACGGGGGGGGGGGTTGGGGTTTTATGGTCAAGTAAATTTGTTGTTACTTTTTTGGGTTGGGAATTGTTCTTATTTGATTTTTGGAGAGGTGGTGGTTTGTTGTTTGTTTATTTGGATTTTGAAAGAGGTGATACGTTTTTGGTGAGGATTGAAGGGCCCAGTTTGCCCTGGAAGATTCTGGTTATCCTGAGTCTAAAAGTGTTTGGAATACAGGTGCTTATCCCAAAATCATATTGTATAATTGCAAAGACATATCAAACATAAAGCATGTAATTTTGGGTATAAACCGGGGTATTCCAATTTTAAAGTGTAAAAAGAAACATCAAAGCGAAATTACCCTTGTGAGCAGTGTCATTGACCCAAAGCTCACACAAGAAGTCAAGTCAGACCATACGTTGCTCAATTAATCTTTCACGAAGTTGATATAAACTAATACTTGGGATCCATTCACCACCTACTTATCAGATCGGTTGGCAAAGATGACAGTCCTTCCAGTTTCCCCCGATGTAAAGGTTGCGGCACCAGCAACGTTACGGATGGTTTGGTGCGTGATGGCTTCCGCGTCTCTTCTTGATGGGCAGGTTTTGGTGACGGAATGATGATGGAAGGGCCAAGACCATACCTAAGTGCTATATATTCAATATTTTGGAACTTAGTGGCAACATGATTCAAATGGATATATATAGTTGGGGTCAAGAGCTCAATGATAGTTTTTTTTTGCAAAAAAGGAGATTATTGGTCACGAAGTTGTGTTTGAGGGTTTGCTTCGTACAAGGACACAAAGTACAGATACCTCAGCACCTTTATGATGTTTACACGCAGTATATACATTGAAGGCAAAACATATGTTCATACTTGCTTGCCTTCTGTTGGATTCATCTTGATTACATTTTGACTGGTGTGCTTTTGAGTTTCGATTTTCAGTACGACTGCTCTTATGTGAATCGAGAGAGAATCGAAAGCGCCGAAATTCTGTCAGCGCTATCCCGCGAATATGGATTGCTGTCACCTGTTTGTTTATAGGCAAATCAGAGTTTCTCAGTAAAAGGACTCAAGAAGAATCACGGCAAAACTGGTTCAACACAACTAAAAACGATTGCCCCATTGGGCCAACACCCTGAATAGTCTCAACATAACTTTGACAAGCTTTGAACCGAGGCCAGATTCTGAACATTGACTTTTCGGAGGTTTTTTGGGCCATTGGGTGGAAGCGAGATGGGTTGTGGAATGGGTGCACACACAGAGTCATAGACCTTGTGATGTCTCAACCGATTGCCAGCTTATGTCATCAAAATAAGCGAAGGCAAGTTTATATTGCAGACAGCACCTTAGACATTTAATACAGATACCTGGATCCTTAGATCACCATGGTTTTCCAGGTACCCAAAATGATGTTTTCTTTTAAGGGTAAGTCCTTTCAGTTTTGGCTATTTTGTATGTCTATATATCTTAGGTTTCAGGGAGCCAAAGTTGCATCATTGCTTGCCATGATTTGTGACTCAGCTAGTCATCATCATTTGCTCCCTATCACCGACCTATTTTCAAAGGTAAATCAATAATCTCCAGCCATCAGAAGCCATTGTTTTCTTGCGGCTACCACTGTATCAGAGATTATGATTATATGTTCCAAAAAACATGGAGAGGGTTTTACCACATCAACTGCAGAAGATTCAAAATGATAGTAATGAAACTTATGTTGGTTCCGGTTTTTTGGGGTGATTGGACCTTGCTTTGTCGAATCTTCATCGACGTGATGTTTGTTCCCATTCGTTGGTCGAATCCGACACCAGGTAGTCATCAAGCTGATGTCTGAACGGTGGCTTCAGAACGACCTTCAGAGTGTGACCCCCCAAAACGGGGAGAAGTTGCCGGCAAGTGAGGGAAATGTTGAAGGACCTTGCCTTGAGATAGGATCTGAGGATATCTGAGGAATGATGACTATGATGACTGTGACGAAATTTTGTGGTTTCACAATCATACATGTTCCTTGTCGATAGCTTTGATTTTATTGCTCTTTTGTGTCGGGGGAGGTGTCCAATTGAGTGGTTCAGCTGCCACACAGTGTTATTTTGAGTGGAAAGACAAATCCAGTAGTTGTTCCAAAAGTTCAGAAGAAATCTAGGGTTGTGACATGTTGTGAAAAGAGTAGAGAACTCTAACATATTCAAACACCCGAGTGTCGATTTGGTCAAATTTACGAGGATCTTTAGAAATTGGTGAAATCAATTTTCCTCCCATTGCTCTAATTTTAGGGAGCCAATTGAACCTTGTTTTGTGGTTTCTTATCGTCAAGTTTTACCAATCCTTTGGTTCCCATCTTTGAGTCCAAATTTTACCAAAGCTTCATGGAAGGGGGCATGGTGTAGAAGTTATCACCTGAGAAACCAGGGGATGGTGCCTTTTTACCGTTGGTTTACCAATGATTCCCTATACCTACCTTGGGTTCCTTAGGTACCTGTAGCGTTGCTGAGGTGTCCAATGGCGCCAGATGGATCTCACAGACTTGTCGCAGCAACTTGGATTTGAGAATATGGGGGTTTGAGGGTGTAACATGTTTTATCTACACAATCCATTCACAGTCATACAGTCATACATATCCAAACATTCGTTTCTGTATGCGCTATTAACTTCTCATATCAAGTATGTAGGTGAATTCAGTTTTGATGACTATGCGATTTTTTTGATTTATGTTATTATATGTGTACGTATGTTGATTTTGGCACTCCTTTCAATATGTCGTGATACGAACTCAATTAATTGTGATGACCAGTGTTGATGTCGTCATATACAGTTGCCGTTCATGTGCATCCGAATTTGTATGTGCAGCTCTCAGCAATATGTATTTCGGCAAGCTACAACGATCTCATTCGATGTCACCAAACTATAAGTAACGTTGTGGTAAGGGAATTCCTTCCAACACATGTTCCTATTTGAGTGATTTGGAGTTTGGTGAAATGACATTTGATTCCATTCCAGATGTTCAAATATTACAAACAATCAAACTCACAAGAAAATAAGAAGAGAATTGGTACCTGGATTGATTTCTTTTTGATTCCCATTTTGATTTTTCACCCAGATTGATAAAAAGAAAAGCCCCCCCCCAAAAAAACATCAAAACATCGGCATTTTTGTGTTGCCCAGGCTTCCTTCTGGCTCGTTCGACTTGGCATTGGAGAAGTTCACGTCCTTTTGGCATAAAGCTAAACACAAAGGTGACTTGATGTCTTTGAAATCATAGCAGAAAACTGCCACAGACTTGTGCATCGTTTTTTTACGTCAAAGAATTAGGGATGATGATTGAGAACAATTTTTGTGAAATTTTCCTATGAAAAGATGTGATGTGATGTGATGTGATGATTGAGATCTCATACAAGAATTACGAATACTATTGCTCACTTTTTATACCTTGGGAAAAATCTGCACTTTACAAGGATGGCTGAGCGTTTGGTATCACCTCCTGAGATCCAAAATGACTATATGATATTAAGCACATCCCAGTTTGCCTAGTCCCCATACAAGCAAACAAATCCATGAACTGGCCGTGTTTTTACAGGTGATATGCTGCTTGAATTCCTGATCCCCTGCATGTCCGATGCATCAAACCTACCTTTCGGAAGGCTTTCCGATCCTTTTCGTATCAGGTTAGATGCTATCCTTTGTGAAGCAAAGGAGAACCGGAGAACTCGCCATCCACTGTTTTGGGGGAACGGTGCAAAGTTGGATGGATCAGAATCCACAAAAAATCCGACCCTGTCACACTGAGTTAAAAATGGCAGCAGATATTTTTGAAAGAGTGCTGTGATCCAGGCTTTTGCAATTGACTTCCTTCTTTCTTGCTTCTTTTTGTTGCTTAAAAACTGGTTTCCTATTCTAAACAGTTCCTTTTGGCAGGTTTGTTGTTGACGAGTTGTTTAGGGACTTTTTGCTGTATATGATTGTATATCTACGTATGCATGTTTATTGACCGAACCTTAGTGGCAACACTTGGTATCAGCAACAGATTCAACGTGATGTGCTGATTTTCATGGATGTTCAGCAGTCCAAATGGTGAATCTTGCTCTCCAGCATCGTTTTTTTTGAATGCAGGGCATTATGTATTCGAGGGAACTCCTTATAAAGTCGCGTAGGCTGACGACCTGATATTTCACAGTCCGCGGAGGTGTGCGTAGACACCCGCGAAAGCAATGTAGATTTTTGTTGCGTAGGCAGAGTTGCGTAGGCAGATGTTCATTTGCACTTTTAAGATGTGAAGGAATATGTAAATTGTCAACTAGCTTGTTTGCGCATATACGTGCATATATAGTTGCTGGAGTATGTGCAGCTGGTGATGCATACAAACTTATTAGATGGTTTCTGGGGATTTGTCTTGGTTCCACCGTGTAGGCTCGCGTAGGCTCCGCGGAGGCCGCGCGTAGGCACCTAGACCATTTGCTAGCACAACAGTAAATGGTCATGCGCTCATTGTTTCTGTCACATCGCACATGAAGGGAGCCAAAGGGAGCCAAGACCACTTCAGAGCCCAAGAAGGCGTCCACACCAACCAACTCTCACCTCCACATGAAGGGAGCCTAACACCACTTCAGATCCAAAGAAGGCGGCCGCACCAACCAACACCATGCATTAAGAACCGCAACTGTAAACATGGCCGTGACATGGCCATCCAACATGGCCATCCAACAAAGAACCCCGCGGAGGCACCCGCGTAGGCACCTAATCTAGGAAAGCTCCCGCGTAGGCACCCTTCCCATTCCGCGTAGGCATGCGGAAGCAGTTGTGTAGGCATGGTGTCAGTGTATAAGCACAGAAACAACAAAAAAAACAATACTAATATATAAATTGGTAGATTCAACAACAGATAATCTTGAATGATCATTTCTTGGCGAATTGCTTGCATTGCTTCCCTTTGAAGCACCACACATATTGAGGGTCACACAGTCATTTTCAAGATGGATGTAGGTTCCTTTTGCAAGACTGTTTAGCTAGTTGGATGATCCGAATTTGGTTCGCTATCCAAATGGCGATGGTAAACATGGTAAAGATACACAATGTGATTTTTACATGCTAGATTCCATCCTGTACTTGCATAATACATGAAGTAATTAGACATTTTTGCATCCCACACAGTATGTCATGCCATCACATTTCCCCCAGCTACCCCTTCACTATTCACAACTTCCATAAATTCAATCTTAACAGAGACCTCACCAATCGAACTATAGAAACACCTCAAACAAGGTGACACACACACAAACACTATCAAACACTATCCCTAGGTCCCTAACTAGCATCCCCCCACAAAAAAAACAACGACCTCACCAAACACATCAGCGTTTTGGTTTCTCCCCATGTCGTTGGTTGACGGTTTGTTGGGTTGACGGGTTGACAGGAAGATGCCTTTGATCCTAAAGGCCTTAGCGCCATCCATGGCCTTCATCGAGTTTTAGCACCTGATGGTATCTTCATCTCCGTCGCTTGGGGTGCTGAAAGGTGCCGCCTTTAAAGGAATGGAAGGAAAGGGTTTGCAACGTTCAACAAAAATGGTAAGAAAACTGAGTTATGCATAGGTGTGAGTGGGTATGACACTAGGGGGATATGAACTATATCTTTGGATTACTGCAATACAACTACTTGCAAAAGTGAATGGAAGGTCATTGTTGCAGGGATGATGGCAGGTCCACTTTGAATGAGTTCCAAGTTCCAAGGTCAGTAGATATGTTGGTTGGTTATCCCACTTTGATCCTACATGATTTACAAGGTTCTACCTCCCACAAAAAGGGTACTGTATCAGAATTGGACCCTATATAACACTGCGAACCGTATATTTCTTTATGAAGCTGGTTGGAGTTGTTGCAGGAAAAAGCCAAGCATCAAGTGGAAGTAATGTTGGTGGCTTAGTATTCTAGATAGATCCCGACCGTGAGAATCCCAATATTTTTGTTGAGATTTCCAAGAATGGTAAAACACCAAGATTGACCGACTATTGACTCATCACCAGAACGAAGCCACTCAGCATATCAACCAATGATCAACAGATCATTTGAGATTCTTGCTTTGGAACTTTCCCAATACCTACTTGCCAGAACTTAATTAAGACAAATATGGAAACATGCTAGGATTCGAAGATATTGGTTTTCCCCAGGGAAATCGCCCCCTAAACCCTTGAGCATCCAGTCCCCTACTCGTACCCCATTAAGTCTACTACTGCTTCGAGGCGTCAAAAGCTTCTCCGTTCCGGCGGCCTTTTTGATGTGCAGGCGTTTTGGGTTTGTAACCACTTGGATGGACGTGTCACTGATTGGATTTTTTGGGTTAGCAAGTACTTGTAGCATTTTGAAGCTGTTTATATCGTGAAAGACCTGGAAGAAACAAACTTTCCATGAGATACGAACCATGGGTATCAACCTTGTCACTGGTTGTAATAATTGAGATGATCATCCAAGTGCAGAAGAGATAAATATATATATATATCCGGTATATACATATTTGATATCATATCTACTTGATTTTAAACAAGTGCATTCGTCAGTGCTGACTCAGCCAACAAGAACCGTTTTTTGCAAACGAGCTTCCAGTCTGCGGCTGGAAGCCATCCAGTTGCCAAACACTCAACGAGTTCATGGGTGAACACTGAGTAGATCATTGGTTCATTTCTCTAACAACACGAAACCCAAGTTTCGACAGCTTTTTTGCATCCACATGTCATCCCTGGCTGCCCGGCTTCCTGGTTGAATTTTTGGATGACCACAGATTTCCCAATGGAGAGAGATGTTACTATCAACTTCTCAGTTTGAAGAAATGCTTTTTCATCAAGACCATGCTTACCTTTCGGATTGCATCACCACCAAGATTGTTTTTGTTATAATTGCAGTAGCTGCGGAAGAGGTAACTACTTTGTTCATATTCCCATTGATTCCCCACTATTTTCACATAGCCGGCGCCGGGAGAATTCACCCACTTTGATGGGGATTTGTTCCTTGGAAAAATGGGGGGATTTTTGTTCATGGCGGGTAACCCGGGGGGGTATATAGTTCCACCACCTTTGTCGGACAAGGTACATCAACTCCCTGGAGATTCAGCACGGCAACGTCCTTGGGTCTACTTCTGCAGGATTGGGTTGAAAAAATTCGTGGATGTTAGGAGTTTATCCATTGGTTTATAGAGATTTGTACTGAAATCATACTAAAGTCATGTCAGGTTGATTTTTTTGGGTGAGGTTTGACTGACTGGTGTGCAGAATGTGTCGTTTTTGTTGTCCTTCCCTTGACTTCACGAGATGATGTTATTCGTTTCAAACGTGGGAAAGCCAAGCATGAACCTGCCGGCAAAGGTAGCATTTGCTAGTATTGATGATGGTCATATTTCATCATACTTCTGTTTGAAAAAAACAACGTGTTTCCATGGCTATTTGAAGCTCTTCCCGGTGTATTGATGACCTCCCAAACTTGAAATGAAGACCCCCTTGTATACCAGCTCTTGCTTTGTTGCAGCATGCATCCGAAGGAAGTTGGTCCCCTCAACGAGAACACATGACCGTCATGACCTGGTGACCATGGGAGCAGTATGGATGAAGATTTGGTTTCGATGAAAAACAAATGGATTTTAAGGATTGGAGTGCAAGTAAATGAGAAAACATGAGAAAACATGTGTTAAGTTCATACATAATTCCGAGTAGATAATAGATACACCCTGTATAGTTATATAGTTTTTGCTAGTGAACTATATAAGACATACAAATGAAATATTTCCTATGCGACATCGTCACTGCTGGTACTTTGTGATGAGCTGAATGACACTGATAGCAGCATGCTTTGTTCCATGTTTGTTGGGTTATTGATCCTTGGTCATTTGGAGGGGAGACAAGGTCCTTTAAGTTCGAATTGAAAGTAGATTTGCCTGTCAGAAATCATATATTTAGATGAATGTTCTTTTCTATTCAGTGGTTTGACACATATTTATGTTCACCCTTTATTTGTGGAAGATGTTCTATTATGACCTATGTTTTTTTTTCAATCGTTGCTCAGCCACTGTAGGAATCCACCAGACTTTTGTGGGGCGAAGAAGAGGTACCAACACCAAGAGATAGCGATGGTGTGACTGTGGAATGTATTGAGAAGGATGATGAGTTGACAATCGTTACTTGGCTCGGATGGTTGTTGAGGCATGGGCTCACTGTCGGAATTAAGTATGCCTATCTCTATTAGCTATACCAACTTAAGACTATGTAGAATCATGATGAAGAAATGTGTGCCAGGGTCGAAACTCCTGATATTTTGGATGGTAATACCAGGTATCTTTAATAAGGAATCCTTATAATCGGTATGCAAACCCCTACTCTAGGGTTGATGACCATTCCTACCATAGGAAAGCAATGGGAGTTTAGACCCCACCTGTGAGTTAGTAGGATTTACAAGGCTTGATATATACATATCCCGTCATATCCCTTTCAACTAGGAACAGCTTGCCCCATGGGTTCAACGAAAGTTTGGAAACTACGTTTTGGGCTGGTGAGCAGTTGGAAAACCTCGGGTCCTAGCGACAGAAAAAAAAAGTCATCATTTCAGATGGTGATATCCTGTTGGTCTTGGGGTGTAAGAGCTGTAAGGTGCTACAACGTGCCCTTTGTGATCCTAATTTGCTTATTGGGCATTCACCAAACACAAATCCGCACAAATTTGAATGGTGGGATTGTGGATAGATGAGCAGCGTATTCGTATCCCCCTGTCTTCTCCCACGACACGAGGTATACGTAGAAATAGCTCCCACGCCAACAAGGAAAGTGAAGCTAGAAAGGACTGTTTTGTACATCCCCGGATGTCTTCCATCAACAGTATATTTATATCATATGCTTATATCTACAATATGCATGCAGAACTCCACACTGGACACATATGGTATCGCCCTCTAATCATCAGTGGATTCAGTGGATGCCTAGAAGAGCGATTTACTTGTGTTTTGTTAGTGGGAAGGATTGGGCTCCTTGATTGGGGAGATGGATCATTGTGCCAGTGTATGTTTCCAGTAATATTACCATATCATTTTACCTACATTCATCCCCCGCAAAATGTTGGTAAAGTGCTTTGTGTTGTAAATTGTTTTCTTAAATAATCATTGCTTTCCATTGTTTCCATCCTTGCACCATTACCTAATTCCTCTCTAGTCTTTCTGTACATTTAGATGTTATATAATATATATATTATGCATATCATCAATTTTACCTATCAATTCACGTATGTATATACTGTTTATGTACATATAATATGTAAATACACGGATCAGTATCTTGGAATGCCCCCAATTTCCAGGATGCCAGGTATGAAGAACGGATGACATGAAACATTTACTACTGTTACTGAGTTACTGGGAGATCTACTAGGAGAGGGAGCATCCCAATATGTTACTGGGTGGTGGTTTCAAAGATTTTTTATGTTCACCCCTATTTGGGGAAGATTCCCATTTTGACTAATATTTTTCAAAGGGGTTGAAACCACCAACTAGGTTACATGTATAGACGACATACCAACATTTCTTTTTTAAGTTTCCGTGCTGGAAATGAAACACTGTTGGGAATGGTGTTTTTCGGCACCCGTTCATTATCATCTATGAAGGCACCCCGAAAGGAAGATCCAGGTATACATTATATAGGGGTTTCCTAAAATGGTGGTACCCCCAAAACACCCCAAAATGATCATTTTTAGTAGGAAAACCCTGGTTGTTGGATACCACCATTTTAGGAAACACCCATATATTACACGTCTACATCCATCACACTTTTACCTTCAACAGCCACCTTGGCCACCCAGGTCGTCGACGTGGGCCATGTGTCCAGGGACATGGTGACGTTGGATGTGTCCAGCGATCAACTGCGCTTGGAGGGTCACATTTCAAGGAGCCGGTTGTTCCTGCTGTAGGCGTACCAGTGTTCCAACCGCCAAAGAGAAGCCACAGGGGTTTACTAAGAAGAACCGATCGTGGCTAACAGGGAAAGTCTGTAGGGTTTTTAGTTTTTTGTTGAAGGTGTATAGATTTAAACTGAAGACCCATCACCCTTTCACAATTTTCAAGCCTCAAATGAGGTAAACCCAAGCTCACAGTCTTCAATGGTGCTGATTATCCATGGCTTTTGTAGCAGTGTTGCGTTGCGTTGGACCGTGAAAGACTTGTTGGTCTCTAAGCCATTAATGTTTGTTTCCCATACGGCATGATGATTAAGGCGGCACCTTGCTTGCTCCGAAACTGCTTGTGATGGCTATTTCTGTGATCATTACAAGCATGATCAGTGTTGTTGTTCATTTCATCATCATTTAAAGCATACGGCATACTGTGGTCGAGTCGTCAATCCTATCGGGTTGGGCCATTTTCCTCACACAAAAAAAACACCCAGTCGGACACTCAAAGGATTATTTTTGGGCTAGTAGTAAACTGTACTACAACGGGGTAATGTTTGTTAAGCTCTACTGTGGTTCAATCATATGGATACAATTTTGTTGGAAATGGGATTCCCACATGGGTCAGACGGATTCCAGAACAACAAGGACTAGTATCAGTGGGTGAGCACTTGCCATCTTAAAAGAAACGCCTACACATCGAACCCCCCTTCTGTGTGTTAATGTATGCTTTTGTTCACCAATAGTATCACAAATATGTTACACACCCTCTATATATGTATAGAAAACACACTGAGCTTTTTTTCATGAGATATAATATGAACCCCATATTCAAGTGTCACTATTCATTTATATATACATATATATCATATATATATATATCCCCTATATATACACGACATATTACCACAACATGTGGTCTATACTACCCTCGGCTCCCAGAAGCTTCTCCTTTCCCTTTGTCATCGATGTGGAGAGCGCCAAAGCGCGCTGGTTGAAGGTGAGATTTTGTTTGGGGAGCTGGTAAAAGTTGAGGTAACCCATAGGATCCATGTATAGTATATTTACCTACAGTTGGTTGATTTTTATTGTAAATGTAGGTAAATATATCATACATAGTTCCTTTGGGTAACCTATTTGATTCCGATTTTTGGTTTAACGGGTTTTTTTGGGGGTTGAGGGGGGTGGCATCTATGAAGGTTGGCTATTTCAATAAGGGGCTTGATGTTAAAACGACTTGGTTGTTGTTGTTGCTGGAAATATTCTGTTTGTGGTTGATTGGGTGGATTTTTGAAGCTTCAAAAAGTAGTATCTCTCAGTACTCACAGTTCTTACAATAATGAATTGATTATCAATTATTTCTGCATGGAATCTAGATATACTATATATATTCCACCAAGAAAAAACAAGACATGATGGTCACATGGATTGGTCTTGATAGATGTTCTTCCTCCTTGGAAAGGATCAAATTGGATGTTTCAGTCTCATCCGGGATCCATAAATGCCGATGATGACTAATATGTGCAGTTGTTTTCCACGCCATGTTTTAAGGACGTGTTTTTCAAAATCCGGACAACCTAATTGATGACCTGAGGGATTAGTTAGTCAGTATATAATATTATGATTACTATCTATATTATATGATGAAATGTTTTTAATTATATACATGTATATTGAATCTATTTACACGCTAGTTATTTTGTTCCCGGAGTTGGTTGCACTGAAGCTGCATGAAAATTGTCAAAGAGCGGCGTACAGATTTGCTACATAAAACGAGTCTGCAAGTATTTGTGTACTGTGGTTTGCCAAGCCTGTCTATACTGTATTCTTCGAAAAATACAATTACATATAGTCAAACCATGTCAAGCCACACTATATTCGAGCAAAGATGTATCAACCAAGAAAAATACTAAAGTTAATTGATGATACAAAGTCCTTTCCAAAGTATTTTAATGATGATACATAATAGATGTATTACCATGTCCTTTCCAAAGTATGTTGATTAATGATACTCCGATGACCCTCATCCGTCCCTATGCCTGCTGCATGTCATCCAGGATTCGAGTCGAAATCGCTTGCAGCTGTCAGCGCGGCGTCAAAAATAGATCAAGAGCTGTGATTTTTGTGATGGGAAAGGCGTTTGACAGGATGGTTGAAAGAAGCGGAAGTCCCAAGGAAATCCACCAAATGGTAGTGAATGATCATGAAATCGTAAGGAGATCCTCTTAAAACTGAGCTTATTTCAGGAAGTTGTTGCTTGGTCGAATGAGTTTTTTTTTTTTGCGAGGTTTTTGCCCCGAAAGAAGAAAAAAACTGTTGCCTCTTTTGGAACATTTTTGTTGAGAATGTGAAACAGGGGTCATTAAATTACCTATTTTGCGAGTAGCTAACCATCCACACTCATTTGATTTCATGTACTATATGTTATTTGTATGTGTATCTGAATATATAGAATGAGATTTGCTGTTCATGGAGGATTTTGCTGTTCATTGCCGGCGGACTGGATCTATGTGTTTTCCGATGTAAGGGTTTTGTGCAGAATCTATGAATGCAGGGACATATTTCAAGGAACATTTGATGGCAAGTGGACAACCTGCAAGAGTGAGTTTGATTGGGTGCTATTCCTTAAAGAATCTGTGTGATTTCAAGTGTAGATATAAGGTTTGTTGATAAAGCTTGTCATTGTGAGTGATCAGGAAATTGACACGCTGCATCATGTTCAAGGGACATTATCACATTTTCAGATGCATGGTCATGCATTGTCATGTTCCTCGTGTTTGCACTGCTTTCGGCTTCGAGCTGATTCGTTCTGTCATCTACGTATCCCTCGTATATCTCTCTTGTCGTGCTGTCCACTTTAAGTCATGGGAGGCGCAATGATTCCATGACTTGGCAGTATTACTGGCTGTTTGACCAGTCAAGAAGGCTTCAACAAAGGCATTGATAGAACCTATATAGAACCTCTGAAGCCGCCAAGGAAATTTAGATTTTGAGGGAATGTTTGGGACGATTGGTTGACAGACCTTCTGCAGGTGATTGAAAGATAAACAATGAACTGAGGAAAAGTTGGTACTCGCACAGTGCTGTTGTTTTTGGATGCTGTTGTTTTTGGATGCTGTTGATTTCCAGGGGTTTGGGGCTTCCGGGGGAATCGCAAAACTAATCCATTCACCACTTCTCAGCCTACCTGTGGATCTTTTATATTTCGGCGCCAGTGGTGTCAACGCAACTTCCCACAAAAAGTTTCCGAGGTTTTAAAACCGGATGGCGGGGCCCAAAACAAAGATATGACCTGGATGTGATGATGAGTCACGGATATTTCTCAAACTTGAAGATTGATACCTTATTGGTTGTTTCACAGGTTTTTCTGGTGAATATTGATGGCCGTTGGCTGTGTGGCCAATGTTTTATTGTTTTTTCTGCAGCAAAATCAGGATGTTTGAAGCTGCCAGGATCTACGGCTTCCCATTGCAAGGGTGAGTTTTTATTCTGAACTTCTAATTCCAATGGGTGACAGTACGGATGACCCTTTTGTTAAGCAGTCTTAGACAAGAAACTAGAGTCTACTGTAGAATCTGGGTCTAAGAAATCCGTAGTGAAAAGATGTTATCCTTTATCCTATATTCACACAAACAGAGATTCTGACAGCATCACATCACCATGAACAGGTCAATGCTTTATTGTCATGGATTTTCAGAATATCTCTGATTCTTCACGTTTGTCAATGGATTGATTTTCATATGTTTTCTTAAGACCATATTTCTGTATCTTTCAAGTTTCACACACACACACATATTCATCGCATTTTTTGGTATGCGGAACATTTTGAAACAAAAGTTTCATAGCTGCAAACCTGGAACTCTGGCAGGTGGTGCATCTTGTGAAAAGAAGGCTCCGGAGGAGGCGCTGGCAGCTGCCAAGGAAATGCTCGGAGATGCTTGGAGAGTGGAAATCGTTTCGTGGAAACGGTCAAGCTATGTAAATGATGTGTGTTTATGTAGATCATGTATAAAGAGAGCTTAAAGGAAGACATACCAAGGTATACAACAACATGTATATAACATGTATATAATGTATGATATACATAGGTATTTGACTCAGACCATAATAGCACTTAAGATTGGCAAGTACGCTATGGTTTGACCGAAAAGCCTTGTAGATACTCTCATGGATTGGACTCTCATGGGAGTGGGACATGGGATTGATTTAACACATGATGGAAATACTGAGCAACACACAACTAGAGTCTAGACCATGTGTTCCTACTAACCTTGTTGAAACGAGGATCTTTGCAAAATGACTGCTGGTGCATTTAAGACTCAAGGTTAGCCCAAAAACAACCCAGGCCAACTGTTTGGCCAAGACCAACATAAATAAAACCGCATGGTCAATGTTCTTTACAGTTCTTTACAGTAGGTATACAGTACCACCTGTGATTGACAGGACTATACTCTTTCCCTACAAGTGTTGTGTTTTCCTAAAAGTACTTGGATCAGCGAAGTTTTCAGTAAATGAGCTTCCATTAACCGGGGCTAACGTTTTGAGCATGATCTCCGGATACACACCCTGATGGATTTTGGTCCACCCCGAAAGTGCTGATTTCCAAGTTGGGTATTTTCCAAACTTGGAAGTTTGGATTCCGATTTTCAAAAAAGAACAAACACTAAAAACTCTCGAAAAGTTGTGTAAATGTTGGCATCCTGAAGTGAAGGTGGTCCTTTTTTTCGTGTGTTTTTTTTCATGTTTTTGTCGCGTCTTGGAGTTAGAAACTGCCAAGGAGAAGTTGGTGAAATTCGCAGGAGATGGCAAGACTGAAGAGATCTCTATTGAGGATGCTCTGAAGGACAAGAAGGCCCGGTTTTGGGAGTCACGTCAGGTTGGAGATTATATCCCTTCAGTTGGGAGATTATATCCCTGATATTGTCACCTGACCGCCGCACCAAATCTTCCTGAGGAATTGGTAATTTCGGATGGGTGAAAGTCTCACCAAAATGATCTGCAGATGTTTTTTTGGGGAAATTGGAGGTTGATGTTTAAACCAAAAAATATGTTCAAAAAAGCTCACAAAGCAAGTCGTTGTTGAGTGCAGGTTTCCCTGAAAAGTCAGTTCAGCAGTGTGAATTATTAGAGTTGAAGGATAGATTTCGACATTCAATGATTTAATCATGTTTCGTGGATGAGTAGAAATCTACATCTCATTCTGGATGGGCATCATGAAAAGGGCACTGAATGCTCTCCGCAAACCAACTCCAATCGATGGTGCACAAAACAATACCTACAGTCGACACATTTTGTTCCTACGATTCTCCAATATTCTGGATGATTTGACACCCTGGTAAACTGGAATATCGAAAGGTACAAAGTGGGCCCCTAAAAGTTATGTGCAAGGTTATAACTCCAGTTATAAGTAGGGTTATAACTCTATTTATAGGATATTTATAGGGGGTATATCCCCAGTTACCCATTTATTAGGCCATTTACAAGGGTTATAGCTCCATTTATAACTGGTAGGGGCCCACGTTGTATGAGTTGTGCCATTTTTGCCGGTCGAAGCGGACAAAACCGCCAAAGTGAAACGCTCAGGCGGTGGCTCTGTACTTCTCTGCCCACTGGTGTCCCCCTTGTCGCGCCTTGATTTTACCCGAACAAAAAAACACAGGGAAGGTCATGTTGGTTGGTTGAAACGAACAGCTGGTTAGTTGGTTGGTTGGTTGAAAGTACCATTTTAATCACCAATCAACCACCAAAAATCCGTAAACACTTGAGAAAACTAACAGTTGGTTGGTTGATTCAAGTCGCCTGACGTTTCGCCCTTTGTAATGGAGATGAAGAATTGAACCATCATTGTGGGAGCGCCCCCTTTTTATAAGCACAGGTGTTTCTAAATGAGGAGCTGGCCAAGTGACAGGGGGCCAAAGGGACCATGGATTTTAAACGATGTCTAGTAGTCTAGTATTCCACTCTTCCATTGAATTCTGATGGTTTGGCAATTGTTGAGCCATATCCCAGATGGTAAAACTGAGGACAGCATAGTCCTTTTTTGGGAGCACCAGTTTTTCTATACAACCATGAACTTGGATGGTGATATATCATTGTAATTTGAACTTTGATGACGACGAAAATGATGATGATGACGATGATGACAATATATGACAATATATGACAATATATGACAATATGACGATGATGATGATTTCGGTTTGATTTTGATTTTGATGATGGTACATGCCTCCTGTTACAATCCGTTGGTCTCTGCATTCTGCGATAGCAAAGGTGGCTTTACTCCGAAGTTGGCGGAAGCTTACACAAATCATTTGAAGGACGAAACATCTTCGCAGCAGGGCTGCTGTTGATTATTGGGTGATATTCAACAAGCCGGATGCATGTTGATGTTGTCGTTCGCAATGGCCAAGAGATGTCTTGGTTGACTTCAAAATTGTCAAAGAACGCAAGTCCTTGCTTTTTGCAGTTTGGCAAACCTATCCAAACAAATAAGGGATATACAATTTGAAGAACTCCACAGTCAAGGGATGCGGAAACCCTAGTCATCAGAACAATTGGACATCATGAAAGGTGATTAGTCGCTTGCACGCAGGACAAGGGAATGGAAGTGATCTTTATTTCCTCTGATCGTTGCTTGGTGTGGGCATTGTTGATGGTGATGTTGGAAATGCACAAGGGGGAATTGCCACAGCTATTCCAATGGATCAGGCAGATTTAACATGGAATTTTCAAAAAGGCGGTTTGGTTTGATATGCACATACAACAGATAATATATATACAGATATATATATATATATGTACGTACGTATATATACATCATATTCTATTTATGAAGGTATGTAATAGATATACTCAAACATTTTCTCCTCATCAGCTCGTGATGTTCAAGGTTTCATACTCAATTTCCCCGCCCATGACGGGAAGTGTTGCTAAAGGGTCGTAGTTCCTGTGAGGCCAAACAAGTCTCTAACAAATTTCAGTTTGCGTCGTCAAGTTTGTATTTGTGTTCCTTTGGACGACAACAACAGCAGCAGCAACAACAACAAGAAGAAGAAGGCATTGAAAATTGTAAATCTGACATTTCGTGAACACAATAACGTATGGCATATTGACATACAATAGTTGGTTCTATATTAATTGTTATCAAAGATGTATCCGAGTATCCCTCTAACCACAACCTTTGGAAGCTTGAGCTCACTGACGAAGCCGGTTCATACACCACTGCAATTTGTGAATCTCAACAGTGTGGACCAAGTCCTTGTATTTTTGCTTAGCAAATCAAAGATAATCAAAGAAACTGAGGTGATGAAGAGGGTTTCATGGAATACTTCAAGGAGATGCTCCTTGGAATACCAAACAAACACAGACAGATGACAGATGTATTTCTGTATTTTTTGTTTTGGCATGAAAATGTCAGACATGAATTTCAGACATGAAGTCCTCCAGTTGTCTCAGCGAATCCAACCACTCGAACCACCTTTAGCATCTCAATTGGTTGAACATATATGAATCGACAGAAGGGAAGAAATATGTGATCTTGTCCATTCTGACTTTTCAAAGCAAAAACAAGAGAAACCAATATAATAAACACCTCAGCCGACCGCGTGGGCCTTATCAAAATTCATGGATCTATTTTGACCTTAAGGTACGTAGATGATATCTTGTTTTCCCCTTCCATTTTCTAAGGCCGTGGCTGGCCTTGCCATTTGCAGCGCGTGATATGAAGGTTCCAGTGATTGGGGTCCACTAGGTTTTGTGAAGTTTTAGTTGCTGTTCATGATAGTGGCAGTGACAACCCGGAAGTGCTGGGTGTTTAGCTTCAGTGTTGAAATGAGTTTTCTACCGCATATATTTGGAGATGTACATTTTGATCATAAGGACTGTTTATTTCAATTTATTTCAGGGTTTGCCGCTTTTCTTTGTTCAGATATCTTTTTATCTTGTCAAAATGAAGGCAGGCAGCGGAGGTGATTCTGCTGGTGCTGCTCGCTAACTGTGCTGCCATTAACCCAACAAGAGGAATCGCCATTTGCAGGATATTTTGAACAGTATCCTGAATCAATTCTACTGACGTCAGATGAGCTTACACCTTACCCCCAACTGGCGATTACAAAGAAGATCAGTTGCCTCACATGTCGGTATAGTTTGCTAACGGGTTGGTGAAATATTACTTCAAGACCATGATGTGTTCCAATCACGTGTTGGTCCCGTCGTGGTCACTCAAAACATCATGAGTCGGAGCAGCTGATCGCAGTATGTTTTTCCATCCATCAAATCTGAGATTTCCAAGCGATTCCTATAGGTTGCTGGCTGGTGACTTTTAGTCGTTTTAGGGACAATATTTGGGTGTTTTCCTTAAATGGTGGTACCCCCAAAACACCCTAAAATGATCATTTTTAGTAGGAAAACCAATGGTTGTTGGGTACCACCATTTTAGGAAACCCCCATTTTCAATCTCCTTGTTTTTGAAAGATTCAAAGAGTTGACTTCTATTCTTGGTTTGTGAGATGGCCTTTCCCACTCTACAAAAACGCAGAAGCATTCCGAAAGAACCTTGTACCTTTGTAATTCAGTCTTCCTTTGAATTCATGCATGTTAACGCCTGAAGCCAAAAATTCCCTTCTTCCACAAAGAACGACATCGTTATGGCATGGGTGAAGTGGGGATGCCTCAAAATTTGGAATTGACCCTCCAAAATCACCCATAAAACATCCTTTAAAACTGCTTTCATTGTTCAGATCATTTTGGAACCCTTGCTGGATATGACCATGATTCTTCAGTAATTCTTCCACACAAAACGGGAAATCACCGGCCCCCGCAGTCGGCCCCCCTGTCCACTTTTCGACTCGGTTCAGGGCAGCATTTCATCCAAGTTCAAGGTTCGAGGAATCCCAACGTTGCTCGGTGATTGGTGATGGAGAAATTAGTAGTACTGTAGCAGGAACATGCGTGGTGATGAGGAGAAAAATGAGGAAAAAAGATGGAGCAAATGATTAAATGCTTCAGTTGGTGAAATGATGCTGTGAAATTCAGGTAATGATGGAAGACCTTTCGGAAAGTTGTTTCACGGGTCTCGCCATCTGACAATCCATTTTTAAGGCCTTAGGGTCATCCAGCTGTCAGAAAGATTTTCCATGAATCAGAGTACAAGAATAAAGGGCACAGCAAAGTAGGACCGATTCATATGTTTTTTGTTTTTTCCGGAACTAGGAACTCAATATTGTTTTCGAATAGATTCAACCACCCAATGGTACGAGTACGATGGAGATTGCCCGTGCTACCCAAATCCTAATGTGGGGAGGTGATTGGGAACCACTGTCCCCGTAAACAATCAAGGCGTACATAGGGGTAGTAAATATGCGTTTCAAATGATTGTGTAAGGATCTTTTAAACTCGTTCTTGCTGGCTGGTTTTGTTTGCTTTGCTCCCTTCATTCCCTTTTTCCCCCATTCATCTAACTCTAATTTCCCTTTGTGGTGGCTTTGGCACTTGCTCCTCATTGCTGTTATATATATATATATTATGCATTTATTTAATTTCAATCCTATTGCAGATGTCCATTGCGTTTCAAGTTTCAATGCTGTCCATGTCAATTTCATATGATCAATTTACCTATATATTAATATATGTATATTTATATACACCTGGAACCTGTTTGTCCTCTATTTTGGGGCTTCAACCCTCCAAAACTAGGTCTTTTCCAATCAAAACAGGGGTCATTTGCGTTCCAGGTTTATATTGTTTTTGATGTTCAACAATTTTCAGGTCACCGCAATAGTTTATCTACTACCCTATCCCTTTATATTATGACTGGTACTTGTTATTTGCCAAATTGTTCTCAAATGAAAGGAGCATAGTTCCTGGAAGTGAATGGAAATAACATGAACATAATGGAAGGCCAGGAAAGGGCATGAGAGGCTCAACGGACAGAACTGGACATGTTAGAATGTTAGGAAGACATGAATGGAAACAAACCAAACAGGAAATGACAACGTCAGGTTGATCATCCTGGACCCAAATGATGGCACGGTCATCACAGAAGATGGACGTATGGCATGCATGCGTGATCCAACAGGTCAGCTTCAGCCGTTGTTGAAGGGTTTGTTTGACCCAACAAAACCATGTGTAATGAGATATGTGAGCAGTTTTGCACGTGGTGTGGCGGAGTGCCGAGAGAGAGGGAGAGAGAGGAGGTTCTATTTGTTTGGTGATTCAACGATGATATCTCTATTTTTATGGTCCATACTGTTGTTTGTTTAGTTTCTTTTTGATCTCAGTATTTCTCATTGAAGTGTCAACATAAAAAACACCTTTGTGTGGTATTGCTACAGCCCTTCAGCTTTGGGTACTGTAAGTGGTTGCTTGGGGTTCCATGAAAATGAAACAATGGACATCACATTGACGTCTTGGTCAAGGTATGATTGTTGTCAACTTTTCTGCGCAAAACACTTTCTAAACATCCAGATTTTTTCCGAAATTTTGCCGCCCTTGGAACCAACCATTGAGAAACTTCACCCCTCTGGAAGGCGAAAAATTCCCATGGAAACCAGCTTCTTTCAAGGCTTCGTGTGGAAGTTTGGGAACGGTGTGGAGGTGGAAACTCAATAAACAAACACCAAATGGTCCGGAGTTGCTGTTGATGGTTCAGAAATTCTGCGTTCATACCACGGTTTTGGATGTACCTGATAGATGATTTAATGCATGATACTGCAACACAAAAAAAGCGATGGTTGCTGTTCCAACATGTCCAGGACTTCATACTGGGCAAATTTGTGCAACCTCGCTCCTGATAAATTTATCATAATTTACATATATATATATATAGTAGCAGTAGTAATATTGAATTTATACCCCTGTTCGCAGTATCTTAGATTGATAAAAACACTAACCCGAGGCTTCCAAACGGACACCTTTGTTTTTGGGAGGTATTTTCCTGGTCCCACAAAACATACCTAAAGCAAACACCAAGCAAACCTCAGTTTCGGTATTCGCCTGGAAGACTAGGGTAAGTCAGCTTAGCAAAAAGAACTCTAATGAACTTTGACTTCATTTTTTTGAACAAGATATTTTCCAGTTTTTTCAAGCGGAAAAACCTCTGATTGAGAGAAAGTATGTGCAGAAACTTTCAAGATCCACACAAAAACTGAGTAAGTCATCATGCTTGTAGTGATAGTCACAACAAGAATAATAGCTGCATATAGCTGCGCATATGATGTTAATAATCTCATATTTGAGTTTATATTGATATAATATTAATCGTAATATTCCATCCACCTGCAGCCGACAGAAGCAGAGATTCACCTGGGGAGCTTGCTCCAATTGTGAGGGGATGAAATATAGTTTCAACGTTTATGAAAAAGATCATCCAGAAAGTTCCGTGGAAAAAAAACATAAAAAGACATCTTCAAGCTTGTGACATGTTGTGTTTGGCACTTTCCACGACAACAAAAGACATCAGTGTGTTGAGATTCGAAAAAAAAGGTCAAAACCCAACAAACTGGTGAAAAGTTCTTGATATCCTTGTGGCTATACATTTCCGATTTCGGTGAACCAAACTTTTGTGAACCGTCGCTGTCCGTAAGGAGGTGATGGCTGGAGGTTTGATGAAGGGTGAGGAAACCGTGGGACCAGAAGCAGTTGATCCACGGATGCACCGTTGAGGGACCTGACGTGACCGGTGAGGTAGTTGAGGGGTTCAGGGAGCAGAGATGATTTGATTGAATTGTTTGTTTGGGACAAAAAGAGGTGATATCTCTGTGATATATTTGGATATGAGTTCCGATGTGATATATTTGGATATGAGTTTCTGATGTTTAATACATTCACATCAATGTGATATGCAACTTGTCTAGAGCTTTCAGTGATGCACTGTCTATATAAACGACGTTCCATATACTAGCTAGGGGATACACATTGTTTGTGCATGTTCCTTTCAGCTTTCAGAACTTAAGAGTTAAAAACTGTTGTTATGTTTGTCCACAGTATGTCAGTGTCCTTGAAAGAGATCACGGTAAATCTCATTTAAGATCTCAAACTTCGCAGGACTTCAGAGGCTTCACTTTTTGTTTGAGTATTTCTAGCACCACCTCAACTGCAGTGTTTGATCAAACAAACCTGCTTTTAAGACCAAGTTTGGCTGTAGTGGCCCCGTCTCTTTGGGTTTGTTTTGATCCAGCAAAGCGTCCTTCAAACATTGACAAACAGTTTATGCAGGATGTGGGGTTCGTGAATTTGACACCATCTCAGAGGATACTGTAGATGGTTTTAATACAGGTAGTGGTTCAAAAGACACAGCATCTCCAGAATTAATAGCCTTCAAAATCGGGCATGGATGTGTGAAGAGGTTCTAACATCAATAATCATCCAAGACTTTTCTGTTGCTTCAATTTTATGGCCACCAAGTCTCTACATGTTTGTACTATCACCTTATATCACCTTACAACCCTTTGGGGAGGTATCCGTTTTTTGTGGCCGCCAAACACTAAGACACCAAAATAACCCTTCCGAATCATTGGAAAGTGTAACCTCTCAATTGATTCGAACAGGCATGATACGCTATCCAGATAGATGGCAGTCATTTCACTTGGCATTGATGCTTCTGAAAAGAATTCTGTTTTGTTCACTTCTATATATGCCATGTGCAGAAGGACAACTTCATATGATATACCACCTGGAAAATTAACATGTCCCCTGAAAAGGGACTGTCTCAAAAAGGAAATGAATCATCTTCTCATCTTCCAACCATCGATTTTCAAGGGTGATTTGTTAGTTTTCAGGGGAGTCATTGATTCTCGGGCTTTTTTTTTCGCCCATGAACCTTTGAAGTCCCAACATACGAAGCATCCAAAGTAGGGATCCATGGGATGTTGTTTCACTGCTCCCACTGAATTCACCGACCTTCCACTCTTCCAAACGAAGGAAGGGAAATACATTGGTTTGCACCTTGGACTTTTTAGGGATCGAACCTAACTGAAGCAAACAGCTGTCATATTTGTATATTTGTATGGCATGTTTTTGTTGTTTATTTTAGTTGGATTGTTTGTTGGGCTCATAATGGCTCATATATATATATATATATACTATTTTTTTTTTTGGGGGGGGGGGGGCGTTGATGAGAGGGCGCGGCGATGTTTTTGTGGCCTTTGTGGCCTTCGGCAATCTAGGGTATGTAATTAGTATGTGTAGTATGTAGATGTTGTGTTCAAATTGTTGTGTGTGCATTTGTGTGACATCGCATGACATATTTGGAGAGATCAACAGAGAAACCTTGGCTGATTGATTGAAACTGACTAAAATCCCACACCTGTGGCCATGTCAGGTCACAATCAGTGTATTGATTTATACATTCTGTAGGCATTTTCGGCTTCATCCAAGGGAAGTCCCTACCAACAAGTCCCCATGGATGGAAATGTCTCATGGGGTGGCCTCTTGTCACCTGAGCCAGGTATTTCTCAGCTCATTGGTGTGGACCTTGTCGTCAATTTACCCCCGAACTGGCCAAGTGGTATGCTGCAGTCAAGAATCTTCAGCGGAAAGAGGTAAGGGAACAGGAGAGGTTTCTGTTCAGTCTGCAGCACCTTAGAGCTAACAAAGAGAATGGATGTGCAAATAACATGGAAAGCTCACGACCAAAAAGAGGCCATGTTAGGAAAGAATCCCAGAATCTCCGCACAATGCATTGGATTGAATACTTGAGGTTGGTGAATGATTCATTGTATGTCAAAGTCACCTAGTATGGTATGTATATACGATACTGTAAAGGGTATTTCAGTCTTTGAAGGGTCCTTTGGTCATTGAAAGAATCCTGAAACAATCGGAACATGCTGCGTAGACTGCTTGAGCAGATCACAATCTCACATATTGTCACATGTTGTAGAGATTCTAAATGATATGAAATAATAATAGGTCATGTGTTTGTCTTTTCCTGCAAACATGGCATTCTATTATATGATAGATGTGTAGGTTGTTTTTGACAAATAAGGTAAGTGTTTAAACTGTTTGACAAATAATCTGAGTTTTATACAATGCCTGTGATTCTGTTCAATCTTCGATGATTATTTAATGATATATGATTATGTATTGTATTATTTTATATCCATGCGTGTGGTATCTCCAATGGTAGATTGCTGTCCTTTAGGGCAAGAAGCTAAGTGATTTTGAATTTCCATTCTGGCCATCATTTCCCATGCATGTTCTTTTTGTTCCACGTCCTTCTCACGCAAACATGTCAACAAATATGTCTCACAAATGCCGCTGTGAATCAGTGGCTTGTGCGTTCACAATTTCTCAAGGAAAGAAGTGGGGGACAAGTTTGAGATCGTCTTCTGCAGCGGTGATCGCGACCCTGGGAGTTTCAAGGGCTACTATGAGGAGCAGCAGTCCAAAGGAGGACACTTGGCTGAAATGTTCACCCTTTTCTTGTTGAAGAAACATTATGGGAAAGCATCCCACAAAACTCTGGGAATTTTTTTTTGGCACAGCTTGGTATTGTGGCAACCGTGCTTCATCTATCTTTGGGAACCATTCGCTGGCAGACACCCAGCTGATAGATTTTTAGTGTTTAGTAAAATCTTCGAAACATTTTGAAACATAGATTGCAGCATGATCAGTTCAAGTATGATTTATGCTATTATGTTGAGTTCGAGTATGAGTCGGTATGAACCATTCTCATTTGATTCATGATGCTCCTCATAGATCTTTGGAACCCGATACATGTCCAAATCCAATTTGCAGTAAGCTTTTGGCCCTGCCGCCACCTTGAAGAATGCCTCCACATCTCTTCCAACATTTGGGGTCTCAAAATTAGAGACCCCAAATCCTCAAATCCTCGGTGAAATGGGTGCTTTTTGTGAATTCAATCGTTTTCTTCGTGGGTTCTAAGTTTGAGACGCGCCAATGTGCTGATTCTCCACTCAGGAGATTGGTTGGCCTTGCCCTTTGAAAAGAAGGATGATCTCGATGGTCTCTACAAGGCAATTGTTAGGACCAATGTGATGTCGCAAAACAGCGAAATATTTGGGCGGGGGCGGCACATGTACCAGTCCCAAAAGGTATGTTTTCGAGTGTATATATAATGCATATGTTTAACTAATTACAGACTGCATGTAAGTATGCCTTGTAGGTAGGTATATACTAGTATATACATTTAAGTTTATACAGTGTATGCGCATATACTGTATCATTTACTTAGATATATATGTACATTCTATTGTACGCAAGAGCTATTCCCCGCACTTGCCGAGAGTTTCCAGATTGGTGAAATATCAGGCAGGTTCCCTTTCATGATCCAAAAGATTCCCAGAAAGCATTTTCTTTGGTCCAACATTTGGCTTGCCTTGAAGGTTCACACCTTTTAGACAAATCCATAGTGGCTGGAAATTGGGCTGATAGCTGAAATGGCCGTAGGTATAATGTTTCCGCCAAAAGAACAAGCCTGGAAACTCGAGTTGTTTGTTTTGGTGGCTATTGAGGTTCGTTTGTGGGGAGAATCCATGTAAATTCAGTAAGCCTTTGCCATCATAAGCAAATTCAACTAAAGTGCACAGTTTAGCTGAAATGCCAGAGTCTTCAGAGCTTTCAATTTTAAACACGCTTGACGTTTGCACTTTTGCACATATAACCCCCTCCATTAGCCTTTGATCATTTTGCTGCAGATTGGTACGATCAAGTAGCTTTGAAGCAAGCCAATCATTAGTAACAGGATTGACAGACACAGAAATGTTTCTTTCTTTAGTGATACCTCCAAAATTTGATGTGTTTGGCTGAAATGGACATGCAAACAGAAAGCCAAGAGACTTTTACAGCATCACAACAAGTAGAGGGCATAGTTGCATTAAATATCCCAAACTTTAGGTGTCAGTAATACTAACACCCTTCCTTCAACAGTCATGTAGATCACAACAATTTATGGAAGTTTTTGTCCCCCAGAAATTACCCTCCAGGGGATTAACATATCCCCCAAAAATGGCATTTTGAAGATGATTTTCCTTTTCCCAAGGTGGGATATGTTAATCCCCTGGAGGGTGAGTGTCTTCACCAATTGCCTTGCCTGTATCGAAAGGTGAGTGGCATTCCAACCTTCATGCATCTTGGGATGAAAAAAATCAGCCGAGAGACTCTCTCGGGCCGAGGGGGACTGAAATCGTAGTTTGTATGGTTTGTGTAGTTTGTTGAAAGACATATTCACATCAGAAAAAAGGCATGTTGTTGTATGTTTTTGTTACCCTTCCTACAACTAACTTAGCCAATGATAACAGGCCGAAAACCCCCAAAAAAGTTATCTGAACGCACGCATTGATTTTCAGGGCTGAACTGTTAGTTTCAGTGAGTGTTTCATGAACTTCGGCTCTTCTAAAATTGTTTTTTAACCCATGAATCCTCCTTCCCCAAGAAAATCCTATCTATTTGATTGTTACCTCCATTTTTATATAGTTGAGAAGATATCCCATCAGCCATGCCATGTTGTTGATGCACATAAAATATACAGTAAAACTAAAACATATGAATGCATAATATACATATACCTATACAGATACATACAAAAAGATATAAGCATGTACAGCAATTGCATGTAACAAATATGTACTTACAATTTACAAACTATATTTCAATGTGAGGACAAGCATTGCAAGTCCTATCTTTTTGAGGTTGGTCATAGGTTCATTGGCCGCTGCGGCCTTCAGAATCCGCCCGACGATGCGACTCAAGGATTGTGGATTCGGAGGGCAAAGTGGTTCAAAAGGGAGGAAGAGCTTTGGTCAATCAGCACTTGGCAATGCCTTCCATCCCAACCGGTCCCTTGGTATTTGTTGAAAACCTTGGTGAGGTTATTTGTGTGCTAGGGATCAGTCCTTTTGTTCAATAAAGCGGTCACATTCATAAAAGAAAATGATGAAGCAACATATAAAACTAATAGGAGTCTAAGTTGATGATATTTGGACACTAGTTGGTGGCTGGAAAGGAGTGATTTGGAGCCATTCGTCGTGTCAAAAGTCCCAGCATGTCCCTGAGTATAATGGAAAACAGCAAAACAACATGTGTTGATGGTCGAAGTGCTTGAACTGCTTCCGTTTTTTGGTGTGGTTGAAGTTTGGAAAAAAAACTACCGGAGACGGAGATATGAGGAGCTACGCGAGATGCCAAGCTCACGCCCCACGGAGGAATCCTTCCAAAATGACCAGTCAACTGCCCCCCTAGAAAGAAGGCCTTACAATGCCTCTATTAATTAACGAAAATTGGGTGGGTGAAAGACCCTTTATTCAGCCTGAACATGGGAATGGTGGGGATTAGTTGAATAATGTAGCTGGAGGATAGCAGGGTGCTGTGCGCAAAGTGATTTGGCTTGGTGCTTAGGAATTGCATGTATATGCTGTCCCAAGTAAGTGTTCCTTTCTAAACGGAGGGGCATCCTAAACAACAACAACACCAGGCCAAACGGGAGACTATAGATTGATCATTTTATGTACTTTGAGTTGAGGGTACACTCCTAAAAAATTAACATAACCATGGATTAAAATCCACCTATTTTGATAGAATTTACCAAGAAAAAGGAAGATTCATCTCCATGGCCTCATTGTTAGTTTACTATAGTTGAATATCCTTGGGTTTTTGTAGGGGAAAATCACAGATGACTGGCACTGTTTGTACTGAATAAACCCCAGAAAGGTTTTTCAGAGAGTTTACCCCTGAAAAGTTACCGTGATCCAAAAGGAGACACCCTCCAGGGAATGATCACATATCCCAGCCGGTAGTCAGGTGACTTCCCTTGGCTTCCTTCTGCCTTGCAAGAATTGGATGATCCTGAAGAGCAGGCAATAAAGAAGTCGACGACCACGGGGATTTTTTGTGTTTCGGAACATGTGGATTTTTGGAAGCGGCTGGCACATATTTTTTTGTTGAAGGGTATATCAAAGGCTATAGACATTGTATAGTCAGATGATAGATGAAGAAAGATGAGATTGATAAGATTTTATTGCCAAGTCAGGAGGTCTGGAAATTCGTTTTTGAAGAGAGTTTTGAAACTTTGAACAATGAAACATGTTTTAGGCATTGAAACTCTACAAAATGTATTGAGACTCTAAGAACTGCCAAGTATTCAGGTGGTTTCGAAGTACTGAAATATCTCTTTTACGTTTGAAAGTGCAACCTTATGGAATCGCCAAACCTTTCCAGTCCTACCAATTCACTGCCGTAGGGTATCAACGATAAGCCAACCATGTGCTTGATGCTTGAGAGTGGCGTGCTTGGTAAGGGGCGGTTTTTTGAAGCAGCAGCAGGTTTTTTGAAGCAGCAGGTTTATGATTCTGGGTGAAATATAATGACAAAGAGGATTCTCTCCTTGTTTCAGGATTTTGACATTTCATACTCTGCCTAGACGTTTGGGATATTGGGAATAGGATTGGATCGGGTACATTCTGAAAGGACTCTGAGGCTTACTTGGTCAATGATTAGTAGTGAATGTTCAGAGATGTTTATTTGATTGGTTAATGGTCAAAGGTGGTGGAGTGTTATCCTAGTATTTTTTTTACGACAGGGATTTCTACTGAATGTATTTTTATACATAAATTGTGTTCATGAACTGTAAAACTGCCACACTTAAGTACTATAGTCAACTATTGGCTATTGGGTGATTGAGCGGTTTCAAAGAAAGACAAACTTACACTCCAGAATCAAGGTTCGAAATACTCTCCCTGAAACTAACAGAGCACCTGAAAATGGACGGTTGGAAGATGATTATGATTTTCCTTTTGGGATTCCTATTTTCAGGGTCTATGTTAGTTTTTTTTTGGGTGGGGGGGTAGTCACTTTGTTTTTTTGTTTAGATATAAGTATGGGTCCACAGCAATGGCTACACCTTGATATTTTGGGGATGTAAGGAGCTAGAGATGAGGTATCAAACAAAAAATAGAGCCACAGAATCCGGCAAATCACATGATGGATTTTTAAGCTTCTACTATAGTTATAGCAGTGCTTTATACCCAAATGGATTCGAAGAAAAGATTCGGAGTTTATGAAAGTTTCAAGGGTTACTTTGCTTAAAGCACTGATGGTGCGGCTATTTGCAAAGCTTGTCCCCCTTCTCATTTTGCAGGTGTGCCTATCGCCAATCAATCAGAGATCATGGAAAAGGTGAAACCCATCGCGGAGAAGTGGGCTGCCACCGGGGTCATTTGCCTTGAAATATGTGGAAGAGAAAAATCGTGGCACAGACCCAACTTGTTTGGAAATTAACTTCGAAACATCAATGGCAGGGAAAAAAATGATTCTGAAGTTACACGCAAACGATTGGTAAAAACTCTGAGAACAAGCATTGTTGTTCATTGAACCAAGTTACTTTGTGCCTTCATCCAAAATGGCATCCACACTAGTATTTCATTTGGTTGACTATGCCCAGCGTTGACCAGTTTGTTTTACCAAATTGCTGCCACAACAAAAGCACGCATTCAACAACGCACCGACGGAGGAAGTTCAATTCCTTGTGGCCCGACAGAACAACTCTGCTTCTTGGTGGGCAAAGTCAATCAAGACCCAATATTTTGAACGGACGGGGAATCCTGCTTCGAGGACTTGTTGGAAGAAAATTATGGGAAGCAACCCTACTGTATCTATCTACTTACTTGTCAAACTCTGGCAAGCAAAAATGCCCATATTGTTTCTTGAGTCCCCCCAACAATCTTCAACTACCACTGTTGAGGTTTTTTTGCCGGCAAACCGTTAGAGAGAAATGAAGATTTTATGGGTCGCAAGGGCTTGCTGGTTACCTACCTTTTGTGTATCCAGGCAATTTTCATCACAACAAACTTCTGTTAAACTCTGTTTCAGATCAGGGAAGTTCATGGGAATCTCCTGCATGTAGGCTTTAGATGGCTTTAGTTGCTAGAAAACCGAGCCTTAGAAACTCTGCTGGCAAAGTCTTGGTTGATGTTTGAGTTATGCGAAGGCCGTCTTTGTTGATGTTTTTGATACAAAACAAAATATGGAACAACTGGAACAAACACTACATCATTGCACCCTCAATCAATTATTGGAATCTACAGTTTACCAACTCTTCTGAAACTTTAAATGTCTTGCCAAAATGTCGATTGGGGGTAGGTATGGGACCTCGGGGTGTCAACGCAGGGGTACGGATCCACGGATGGCATCGGAAGAAATGCTCTCCCACTCCCAACCTCCAATCTAAGGCTGTCAGTGTTGCAAACCTACCAAAGGTGAGCTCAAATTTAGATCTCTACCCCCTTTTCTCCCTTGCCAAGCAAGGAATTTGTATTATGACCTGCCTCTAATCACTGACAAATCTTCCCCAAATTTGTCCAAATACACCCAGTTGGCCCCTTCTTTTGACTGAAGGCTGCTGCCACCATTCGTGCTGTGTGTGGTCTGGAATCGGCGACTTGGGACTCTTCGGGCATCGGCCCCACAAGACTATCCCCAAGCCACATAAGTTGAGTTGATTTTTTCGAAGGGACTAAAGTCGATATCACATAAATTTACCCTATAGAATCTAGGTGGTGGTTTCAAATATTGTTTTTTTCCCCAAAACCTTGGGGAAATGATGAAGAAAATTGACGAATATGGACTTCAAAAAGGGTGGTTCAACCACCAAGTAGCAACTCAAGTTTCCATTTTTTTCCATAATTTGGAGGATCATTTTTTTGAAAACGCTATTTTAATGTGTTGTTGTTGTTGAAGACTTTGCTCAGTATTTTGTTGATGTCTTTTTTTGCTAGACAAGTAAAGGTGACTAGACAACTCGTTTAAACATTGGGAGGTCTTGAGTCAACAAGGTGCCTCTGAGTCGATTCTCGACTTTAAAAAAAAGACCGAGGTCGAAAAGGTCTGCAAGGAAGAGCGCAGTAGTGTCTCAAGTGCCAAAGGAGCCCGTGGTGGAAGTTCTGTTGACTTATTGGACTGGAAGTCGTCTTGTTGGAGAGGTTGGTCAATGATTATTTTTACGAAATAACTCCTATAAATGGCCTTTTAAATAGGTCACCGGGGTATGCCCCTTTAGGTGGAGTTGATTGGTTTCTTTGGTTTCTTTTGGGTTGGTGTGTTACAAGTTGAAATTTGAAAACGGCAAGGGTGATGGAGAAACCTGCCGGTGGAGAACATCTCCCATTGAAGCCGTAGGGTTTGGCTGGTAGTTCACACAGCACTGTACTAGTTGTTAACTAGCTGGTGGTTTCAAACATTTTTGTTTTTACCCTTGCCTGGGGAGATGATCCAATTTGATCATTATTTTGCAATTGGGTTGAAACCACCACCTGGTTATATATATATATATAATACAGTTATTGCTTTTGGTCAAAGGTTTTTTTTGAGAATCAGTGAATCTACGAGGATAATGTAGGCCGCTGAATAGCTTCAATATACTTTCCTACCAACCTCTCCAAACAAGGGACGAATGTCAGGATAAAGTTCCAATGGCTTCAATTCATCACTAGTGTATGACCATTAAGACCGACATATCATATAACATACTGTATGTCCCATTTATTACATCAAATTTACATCATTTATGTAACATATATGTGGATTATGTCATTTATAAATTGCAAGTGACCAGATCTGCGAACTCAAAAAAATCCATGTCCGGTTCGTTGCACCTGAAAATTTTGTCCGTCTCTAAGCCGGCCAGTTCAAGGAGCTCCCAAGGTGATTCGTTCCATGTCTGTGGATACTCCTTGGTTGATCCTTTTGGATTGTCCGGACAAAGGTCTGGGATGGGGGTGCTTCTTTGAAAGCTGCATATGCCTTTTTTGCGATGAATGTGTATGGAATATCTTCCTACATTTGGCTTAAGTTTATGGTAAATGATGGTAAATGACTAAATGAATGAATGTGTTTGTCCTTGATGGTCGGTTCATGTGAACAGAATAGCACACACAAGAACAAGATCAAGCAAATAATATCAAACATTGTCCCCTTCAACCGTTGAGATGCATCAAGATCTCAATTTTTGTGATCGTTGCTATTTCACTAATTTTATTGCCTCTTCATCCTCCAGGGCATCCCCATTATCGTGACCACTAATATAATCATTGATTCATCATCATCATCATCATCATCATCATCATCATCATCATCATCCCCACCACTTCCGGAAAAAAGAACGAAAAGGTCACACAAGTGTTTGTTTTCCATCCTGAAGTGTCGTTCAGGTGGATACTACCTGGGCAAGATGGCCAAAGAGATGGACGGAAGCGGAGCAACTTGGTGAGACTTCGCCCTGAAGCCGACAACTCACAGTACTTTCATTGAGTCAATTACTGTATCCTCCAAGGGAAGACTTGGAATATTCCTGTTTGATAGGATGCCAGTCAAACATGAACAAAGAAAGATAACAATAGTAATGCGACCAATAGTGATGCGACCAATAGTCATGACAATAGTTCTGACAATGGTAAGCACAATAAACATGATAATGTGTTGAGGCATTTGAGTCTGGGTGTCTTTTGTTCATCTTCGCATTCCAGTTGCATTGTGGGACAGTGATAGGCCCATCATTGACTCTCCGTTTAGATTTATGGATGACTCTTGATATATGGCAGAAGTCATTCCCATATTTCTGACTAAGCCAAGCACCAGCTTATCAAGTCCTAAACTTGGTGTAGAGTTGGGTCAAATCATAAGTAGGGGAAGCTGTACAACCATTCTTCGTATACAGTTTAGACTATATATATATTCTCCAGATCCTTGGTCTCAATGGAGAATCGTTGAAACTAACTAGGACTACTGCCGGGTTTCCATGGCCATAGGCCAACTACAAATATGAAGTGTGGGTTTTATTCACCTTGGGATGCCACTGACGCAAGCATGACCATCCTTTCGCAACTTGCCATGTTTTTTGTGCTTCAAGCAATGCAACTCGTGTTCAATTTTGTGTGGACGTCTTTGCCTTTACTGGATGGTAACTTCGGTTGTGTTGTTTGTATGTATCTATGGTGATCAGCGTATGTAAAAGTAGTAATTATAACTTTTGTATGTTCAATCAACTTCAACTTGTTGTTTCTGTTTATGCTTTTTTTGGTTTATCAAAACACGCACACATACCCGAATACACACAGTTTACACATGTGTAGAAACATGCCTTGACGGGAAACCCAACCTCTTAAACGAATTCACTGTCTTCATCAGGTTGTTCTTTGGCACTTTCCTTTCCAGGCTTTCCAAATTTGGTACGCATGCTGCTGAGAAACTCAATACCTTGTCGGTGAGTAACTCAATACCTTCAGCAAAAATTTCTCTCCACACAACGGCATGTCCAGCAGGGATTGGGGGTACAGCCATGACGGTGGTCACTTTGTATGGCTCCTAACAACCCCCTTTCCCTTTCTGAAATGCTTGAGGTGGAGGCCATGTTGGTAGGATGGAAGAGTAAAAGTTTAGAGCCTTGGAGAAGGGACGAAGAACAGGGGGGGGGGGTGGTATTTAGGCCAAGCTTCAGTGTGGACACAACTCCTGGGGTTGAAGCTTTTGGGTGTTGTTTGGTTTTAGACTTTAAAAGAAATGATGCAGGCAACTGATTGCAATGAACTGGGAGGCTTATGCGTAAACAGGGAACTTGCATGAAACGTGACTCAACCAAACTGACAACTGCGAAGCGCTATGGCAGCTTTTTCACTTGTACCAAAATCAAAAAGGCCTGCAGAAAGGCAGGTGTCCAAGATCACATCTAAAGAGTGCTGAAAGGGTCATGCAAGTAACGACCTCCGACACACTCCCCCTTTTTGGGAAAGCTTTTTCCAAAAACCCCGCACACGGCCACCAGCCCCACTGATGTTCTGCCAGACTTGGGGTAAAGAAAAGTTTTAAGCTCAAGGCCTATTCTTCTACACATTCAAAGCTGCCATCACTCTCTTCTTCAGGATTCACCGTCATAGAAGTAGATCTCGCAGCGCTACCTTCTGCAGAATCACTCTTCTTCACTTTCAAGAACGTGTAACCACTCCAGGTCGCATTGTCATTCGTGATATTGCTCCCAGTCCACTCGTCCCAGCAAACGTCAGAGCCACCACCACGAATAAACCTCTTGGTAATCCGCGGACCTTCCAACTCTTGTGCATCAATTGGCAGAGATTGATGCAAGGGGTGGAACCTTCTTTTCCTACCCCGACTGTGGATGCGAATCACCCATCCCTCTTCAAGCTTGCTGAGATCCCATCGATCAGGACCTGTTGGGCAGTACTGATACTGCTCAAGACCCCAGGTACTGCCATGAGAACTCGCAGCGCCACTTGCCGTAGGTCTCGTCCAGGATGTGCACGGTGGTCCAGTCCCAACTGCCTGATGAGTTGGCCTTCCACTTGTAGAGGCAATTCCTTCTTCATTCCTTGATGACACCATTGGATGGCTGGCCATGTAGTTCTGGTTGTCCAAAGCCAGAGCATCCATCCTTTCTTCCAAGCGTCGCATTCTCCTCGCTATCTCCTTCTTCATTTCTTCATCATTCTGCCCTTCTCGAGATCTCCCAGGATATCCTTGGTTCACCAAACCCGCAGGATCATCGAAAAGGGTCCTGCCTGCAGGGAAAGGACTCTCCACATCCTGCTGAGCTGTAGATGCCACTGCCGAAGAAACTCCAGAGTTAGATCCGTCGCCAGATCCAGCCGCAGAACTTCTCACCGCATTGATTGCTGCCAAACCCCGCGCTTTGGCAGACCCATGTTCCATTGCGACTTTTCTACCGCTACCCTTTCCATCCTTTGGTTCAATCCTCATGGCTCGCAAGCCTGGGGCAATTCCTCGAACTACTCCTTCCTTGGAGCACTTTGGCTCTGTGTCATTTGGCACAACTCCCAAACTTTTCCCAAAAACACTTTCAGGGTTTACGGGTTGGTCTGAAATCCTACGTGTCCTTTCCGGATCTTGATCTTTTTTACTCCTACGTGGTCCGTCTCTTCCTTCCATTTTTTCTTTCTTGTTGCCCAGTGGGTCATTTTTCGGACTCTTGTTGCTCTTACATAAGTGTTGATTGTTTTTCCTCCCTTCCCACCATTTCACAACCAAAGATCCAATGATCAACATGGTGCCTACTTCTGTGTGCTGACTGCCTGCACAAAGCGCCATACCAGCACCCAGCATCATTGGAGCCACTTGTTGCCGACACGGACTCCGAGTTTCACTTCCATCACACCGCTGTAGTGCGACCCGTTCCGGTTCACCTTCATCTTCTACTCGTTGGCCTTCATCCAAACCCAGTAACCCAAGGAACTTTCGATGCGCTGCCCCCTGGAGGGGCTTCGTGAGCCCATCAGCCACCAGTTCACCTCCTGGAACGTGTTGCGCCAACCATTGCGAGTCGCCGCCCATAACCATCTCGCGCAGCTTCCACGCCCGCAGGCGTAAATGCCGGGTACGCCAACTTCCAGCATCTGAAGTGATTTGGCAAAGTGCTGCCTTGCTGTCACCTTCCAAAATCTTCTTGGTGGGGTAGTTGAACAGCAGGAGGAGCTCTGATAGTGACATACCGCACTGAAATGCCTCAGAGTACCCAACAAGTTCTCCCTCAGCAGTGCTCAACGTCACAAACGGCTGCCGAGATGAGCTCCAAAGGAGTAGGTGTGACCCATGATACACGGCCACACCCTGCACACTCCTGAACTGTTCGTGAGCTGGTCCAAACGATGTGTCCGCTTTGACATGTAGGGTACCAACGTCATCGTCCGGAAGGTAGTGCAAGCCAAACGAAGGAACCCTGTGCAGGTACTTGAGGATGTAGTTGCACAACCGCAACGCATAGCAAGGTCGACGATGAACCATTCGTGCAACAAGCGATGTTGCGTAGGCCAGGTCTGGCCGAGTTCTCGACGCCAGCCATTGCAATTCGCCAACCACTGCTTGCACTTCGCGAATAACCGCGATGTCCTTTTCGGGCTCATCATCGCCCTCCTCAATCTTTGGCAATGGCTGTAGCTCATAGCCTTGGACGCTTCGTCTTCTCAGGAGATCACCAGTGTACTTGGTTTGATTCAGAACATAGCCACCACCCTTCTTGATGATCTCATATCCGCAGAATGACACTGGTTGCTTGTCGGTCACCACTTCATACGGTGACATCAAAAACACCTTCTTGAGCTGCTCCATGAAGTTCACCAGTATGTCGTCCTTGGCTGCTACAACCAGGTCGTCCACGTAGACTCCAAGATACGCCCTGACGTTCTTCTCTTCTTCACCTTCGTCCTCTGAAAGCTCCACCAACTTCCATAGGTGAGATTCCGCCGTGGGACGTAGTTGAACTCTTCCTCCGTCATGAAGCCTCCAACTCATTTGGCGAAGTCTTCCATCTCTGAAATCTGCCCAGTCTCGGGGCGACTCCACCAGGCCATACAACGCACCCGTCACCTTCCACCGCTCTGCCCATCCGTAGTAAAGTACTCCTGCTTCCTTCAAGATTGCAGGTGGTTGGACAATTGTCTCCCTGCCAGGGGTGCTGCGCCTAGGCGCTTGAAGGAAGGCCGTCTTGACGTCAGCCGTGCCAAGTGAAAAACCTTCTCTCGTAGCCATTGACACCAATGATCGAAATGCTATGGTGTCAATTCCCCCCGCCGAAAGATCACCACGTTCTGCACCAGATTGGACGTGATTGCCGCAAGCAACCACCCTGGCCTTTTTTCTTGAAGGTGGTTTCAACGTCGAAACCAGCATGCCGGGGATCGATTCCACCACATCACACTGCTTCCGAAGACGCTGGTACTCCTCCTCGTCGATTGGGCATATTGCTTTGTGGTCTATCAGTGATCTGTACTCAGCCTCAAGAGCAGGCTTCCATTCGTTGATGTTCCTTCGCACTTCTTCCAGTGGGATTGATCTGGTCACCAACGTTACTAGGTGCAGATCCTGCAGTTCTTCCTCAACGCTTTGAAGCGCTCGAAGCTTGATCTCGATTCTCTCACATTCCTTCCTCAATTGGCCTGGAACATGCACCCCAATTTCATCATCCAAAAGTGCTCGTTCTTCTTGTTCCAGACCTCGAAGTTCTTTCAACTGTAGTAGCTCAAGCGCCGCAGCTTTGAAGCCATCTTCTACCGTTGTGACCATCGATCTCCACACCTTTTTCCAATTCTCTGCCTCTTCTTTCTGTTGAGCCCATTCACCATGAGCTCCTTCATGTAGAGCCCGATCACCATGAGCTCCTTCATCATGTAGAGCCGGATCACCATGAGCTCCTTCACCATATAGAGCCCGATCGCCATGAGCTCTTCCATCATGTAGAGCCCGATCACCATGAGCTCCTTCACCAATGCTTGATTGTAATTGTAATGGATCCCATGCCCACTCCCCCCCTGGTCGGAAAGCATGAAGACCAGGAACTGTTTGCTTCCCATGCAGACGGCGAGGCACAGGACGAGATCCAGCAGGGACTTCCTGCACATCAAAGAGGTCCAAGGATGCCTTTCCTTCGGATGTCTCCGCCACATCAAACATAGGTAATTCATCTTCTTGATGATCTTCATGTGCCCGTTCCTCAACTTGTTCTCCAGCCAACTCGCCACACACAGCTCCTCCGGGTGGAGCCTCTGGAAGCGGATTGGCATACCGAACCACCACTGTAGAGCGCATCCAACGTCCCTGACAGCAGATGTAGTATCCATGACTAGTGGGGGACATCGAATGAGCCGGACCGAACACTGTGATCTGCTGCATGGGATGCTCCCACTTGTCCTTCTCCCGAACATGTTGCCACCGCTTGATTCTGGCCATTGCTTGGGTGCCAAACGGTACCAATTGGGGAAGCTTGATTCCAAGGAGGGCCATCTGGCTTCGGAACCTTTGCTCACCTGCGTGCCGTAGTGCCAAGGGCCACAGGGATGTATCCACCTTTGCAGAACCAAGTAGAAGACGTGTCCGGCTTTTTAAGTAGCCAATCTCCGCCTCCACACGAGCACATCCCTGAGACTCATCACCTGCTGATGTAGTGTGAACCACATCACGTTGTCGGAACCATTGGGCAAGTTGGCGACCCGTGAATTCCCGTGCACGGTCTGTGTGCACCCTGTGGAGGGGCATTCCCAGGCTGCGTAGTTTGCAGTACATAGCACTCAAGACGTTGGCCACATCGCCCACATGACGGCTTTTCAGCGGGAACGCCATTGTCAAGTTCTGGACTTTCACATCCGTCCAATCCATAATCGCTTCTTGCCACTGTTGGTTCTGTACATCAAGCTCCTTGACCACAGCCTCCGGTAGTGGTTCATCAGGAACTTCCGGGTCTTCTACCAACTCTGGAATTTCTTCTCTCCCCCGGTCCTCGGGGATGTGCTCCAGACCTTCACGCTGTTCTCCACGATGTACCGATAGTTGCTGTAGAAGTTCTTGTTCTCGTCGTAGCTCTGCTTGAAGATCTCCTGGTTGTTCCACAAAGCCACCCAACTCTTGGAGCTTCTGAACCAGAGGACAACCATCCTTCAGCGGCACCGTAAACACTCCGACCATGAAGTAACGTGGTGCCGTCTCCAATTGATCATGTCCCGGAAGGAATGGACCTGCCACATCAATGTTCAAGCAAAATGCCTCCGGGTGTTTGCTTCGAGTGTGAGGCCTGTCCCGGCCCATGTTACGCAGACAGTGAGAGCAATCTCTTCGTGACGGGACATGTTCATTGGCAATATGTTGCCTCCATTCTTCCAGCTGTTTCGCATCCAATGCCCGTAACGCAAGCCGTTCATCGGGAAGAGGATGTAGACCCAGCCGTTCACGAATTCGATCCCTCGACTGAAGGAACCGTTCCCACGCCTGTGGGTTTTGACGTAGTTGCCCTGCCCTCGGACCAAAGACTGCCTGGTTCTGCTTGCGAAGAAATGACTGTTGCAGCACCTGCACCAGTCCATCAGCCCATGCCGCTGCTCTCTTCGCTGCTTCCAAACGCTCCTCCAAAGTGTTTGGCCAGTTCGAGGCTCTCATTGTACACCTTGTCCCATGAAGTGCTTTGATCTCAGGAATGTCAGACAATAATGTTGTTGGTTTCACCCGTTCATGGCCAAAAGCCCCCTGGTCAATGTCAACCCGATCCAGATTGAGCATATTCACGATGTCCCGTGTCTCTTTCCAAGCCAGGAAGGAGGGATAACCATGGTAGGGACGCTCCACATCACTCGATAGGTAGGACTCCGGATCTGCAGGTTGCTCTATCATCACCTCGCACTTCGGGTTCCCCACCTTGCTCAAGTAGCAGATCCACAACATCTTCAGGAATAGGACCGAGTCTCCATCAACCTTCTCTTGCTGGGACGTGGAGTTCCATCCTAAGCCCCAACGCCCATCTCCATTTCGGCTTCGTAGTGGACGTGGTCCTTGGTCGCCACGATGCCGACTCAAGCTTATTGTACGGCATGGAGGGCCTCCCACCACCACGTCCCACAGTCCTTCACGTGCATATAGTTCGATGAATCCAAAGAGTTGGCTGTCATGGAGATTCAGCCCTTTCTCCAGTTCAATGCACACAATGATCAAACTTTCACTGTTCATCTGTGTCCACATTCGAGTTTTCTCCCCCGCGAACAGGTGAAGAATTCTAGTGCCCGTCTCGCGAAGTTTCTTTCGCATTCGCCGATTGATGGGTACTTTACCCATATCCAACTCCACCGCACCTGGTACCCGAGCCAACAAACGAGGAGGAACTTCAGGGAAGACCGAGTGGAGCACCTTGGCATTGGTCACCGCCTCCTCCCCACATAATGCTGCACTTTCCTCATCGTTCACGTTGACGCAGATCTTCATGATACCTGCTGTGTAGCAATTGTTTGCCTCGACCTCATCCATCAGCCGATTCCCAGTCGCTTCGTCCACCACTGGGCAACCACTGTCCAACCAAACTGGAAGATGTGAACCATCAGCCCTGGACATCTTGATGGCATTCTCTTCCCAGACCACTCGGATTCCAAGGCGCACCAGCTCCCGAATTGGGATAATCCGTTGTGTCCTTCGGTCCAACGTCAATAGGGTGCCAGTGGTCTTGTTCATTCGCATCCACACCTTGCCAGATGCCAACGACACCTCACATTCCATTGCTGTGTCCCACTCCTCTCTCGACTTTGCTGGACGAAGGCAGTGAGTTGCACCCCCGTCCAATAACACCGATTTGGTGTCTCCAGCCTCAATTCTCTTCAGGTGCATAACTCTCATCTGTGGATTTGAAGAGGACTCCATTCTCATAGTTCGTAGAAGGGAGGTGACCTCACTCATCAGAGCCTGTGTAGACCCTGTTTCTCCTGTAGATCCTTGAGGTGCGGACTTGACTCCTTGTTCCTCAGGCTTAGGATCATCTCCCCTTGCGCTGACCCCTTGCCCTTGTCTTTGTCCCCAATCGTCTCCTTGTCATTCTGCGTCTCTTGCCCATCATGTCGAAGTGCTCCACCTCGTCCATCTGCTCGAGAACCTCCATTGGGTAGCTGTCCTTGGTGTTGATTGCCACCCGTTTGTCCTCGACCTTCACCCGCTTTGTATGATGATGACTTACCATTGCCACCCTTCTTTCCTTTGCCAGATCCATCTTTGCCAATGCCATCTTTACCATCCACTCCCCCGGGCTGGTACAACAGGCCTCCTTTGGCTGTACATTCCGTTTTTCGATGTTGGGTACTGGAACAATTCCAACATCGTTCCCTCTGATCTGGCAGCGTTGGATGGTCGAATCGACATGATCGGCCATATCTGCAACCTTGAGTTGAGCCCCAGTTATGGCAAACGTTGACCTTGTTACCTTTGCCTCCTGGTTGCCCAGCTCCTGGTGTTGTTGTCACTGCACGTACTGCGGGACGAGCTCCACCACTATCCTGGTTCGCTTCTGGGGTCAACACCAACGTCTCCATCTCCGCCAAGAGAAGGTTGTAATACTCCTGGAGGACCGCCGCATTCGGGTTGATGTCAATTCGACTTGTCATACGGTAAGTGTTGATCCTAAAGCTTGCCTGCGGTGCCGACGCCAAAACGGTTGCCACCAACGTTGACAATGATTTGACCAACAAAGTGCTGTCTGGGAGAGTCACACGAAGTTCTTCAGCTCGTTGTTGATGACGTCGCCAAGTGCGAAGCCTTTCCACGGCCTCCTTGGGGGTGGCCACCGCCTGCTCCATTGACAGCTCCCGTAGTGTTGTTGCCCGTTCCGAGGCCCCGCCGGGCTGATACGTCTGAAATACTTTAAAAAGTATTTTCCCGCTCGTCAGATTCCGAGAGGCAATGAGGTCCTGTTTGAGACTGGCAGGAAGAGCTGCAAGCAAAAGTCCTGATGCACGAAGGTCCATACGCTGTCTGGCGGCAGTCGTGTTGTAGATGGATTCGTCCGGCTGTGCTGAATGCAACCGCTCCAATGGCGATGCAGCGAGCCAAGTGGTGTATTTGGCGACCACCTCCTTGACCATGCTGTCCCACCACCCCAAAGACGTTGTCGCAAGATCACCCATAAGTGGTCTCAGCTGGGCAATCCAATCTCCACACTGTAGACCGGCCTCCTTACCTGCTACCGACAGCTGTGGGAGCACTATAGTAGTCGACTTCAATCCATCGCCTTCAAACTCTTTGCCTTGTACTTCACAACGTCCATGTTGATCTCCTTCGTGAACTCCCGAGTTGCCAGCCCGATCACTAGGTTGACCTCCATCTCGCATCAGCTCATCCATGCTAGCCCGACCGTCGCCTGAAGCCCAAGCTTGCCAAGCCCGATCACCTTGTGGACCACCAACTTGCCCCGCAGATCCCATGCAAGCCCGACTGTCTCCTGGTTCACAAGCTTGCCACGCCCGATCACTGCCTATACCGTCAAAGTCGGCCCTGCTCTGGGGCGCTCGTCCACGATCTCCCCCGAGACCAGCCCTGCCCAAGGGCGCTTGTTGACAAACTCCCCAACGGCTAGCTCTTCCAAGTTGTTGTTCCTGTCGTGATACCGGCTGCTTCCAGTAATCCGACACCAACTTACTACCGGAATACTTTGTTTCTCTCTCCATCTGTAGTTGAAGCGTCATCAGCTCCTGCCTCAACCATTCTGCTCTGGCTGTTGCAGCATTCATCACTTCGTCCGGTTCTCCATGACGAACGTTGACTCCGCCTTGGACTTCACCTCGCGCCATGCCGCGGCGACGCAACTCTCCATTGTGTACTTCTCGATGTCCTTGTCCTCCGGAGATGTAACGAACACCGCCACTCAAACTAGGGCCCCATGACCTCAAGCAGGGTCCACTGACATCACTTCTTTCATACCCATTCTCACCCCATGGCCATGGTGGAATAGCTGGCAGGAACCTTCTCCTTCTGGTGGAGCTGTATCCGGAACCCTTGTTCCCTGTGGAGTGAATCTCTCTTCTTGGGTTCGAAGACAACGACGTGTAGGACTCCTCGATCTCGGCGGAGGCGGGGGAATCCCATTTTCCGTAACTTCTGACCAGGAAGACGTTGTTTCTCCACTTCCCAACAGAATCTGGCTTCTTCTTAGCTGCTCCATCTCAGATTTCAATCTGAGGTTCTCCTGATGCAACTTCTCCACCATTTCTTGCTCCAAAGCACGCTGGAGCCCATCATCCGGTAGTGATCCATTCCCAAAGTCCTCGGGCATCTCACCTTCAGTTTTCATCCCCACCTGTTCCGATGGGCCTCCTCTAGTATCTTCCCAGCTCGCAGGCGTGCTAAACCGCTCACCTCTCCCAGCTAGCTGCTTCTCAGTCGACCCACCTTTGCCCTTTGAAGATTCACGGCTAGTTGGACCATTCACCGGCACTGATTGCTCTCCCTGAATTGCCTGGTCCATCAATTCCTCCTCATCCCCTGAAGGCACCGGCAAGTCAACCGGTCTCGAATTTCGGATCTCCAACTCCTGCACCACCCTTTCAGACCAGAAGGGATTTGGAGCAGGCCCCCAAGATGAAGATCTCCTTGTCGCCATGGCTTCTAAGCACAGTGGTCAGAGTCAACTTGGGCTCATAACCTGACTCAACCAAACTGACAACTGGGAAGCGCTATGGCAGCTTTTTCACTTGTACCAAAATCAAAAAGGCCTGCAGAAAGGCAGGTGTCCAAGATCACATCTAAAGAGTGCTGAAAGGGTCATGCAAGTAACGACCTCCGACACACTAAGAAACCATTACAAGGATCCAGGATCGCTATTAAACAACCAGCATAATTTGAAAGTAAGAGCTGAGCTTCTTGGGTGACATCATTTCACAGGATGGAGATGACGATGGAGATGAGAGGAAGCGTTTGGAGACAAGGCGGCATGAAGAGATGGGGCTGATGGCATTGGACGAAGTTAGGCAGATAGCAAAACGTCACTGATGAATTCGTTTCTGACGTGACTTGGTATAGTTACAAAAATTGTGTTTGACAAATATATCCAATTTGACTATTATAGATATATGATATAGCATCCATATATGCTATATACATATATAATATACATGAATATTCACAGAGACAGAGAGAAGTGTGTAAATTGTTGAGATTCAAGCAACCAATGAATTTTTCAACATCTAGCAGCACTGCGGTTAATACGAAAAATACATCGACGTAGTGAACATCCGATGATTTGAAACATCTGCAAATGGGTGTTTCCAAAAATAGGGATACCCCAATGTGCATGGTGAAAATAATGGAAAACCCTATTAAAATTGATGATTTGGGGGAAAACCCACTATTTTTGGAAACATCTGTAAATCCAGAGTTGTGCACCAGCTCCACGTCGTCGCGTGAAGTTTCCACTGGTCTCGAGGCCTACCAAAGGAGGCCTGTGCTGATTTTTTTCGGGATTTTGGTGGTCGGAGCTGGACCCCCAAAGCTGTCAGCTGAAACAAGGGTCCATTAAATAACCTGTTTTTTTGGATCAAACTTGATGGAAATGTAGGGTAATTTTGAAGGGATTTCCCATACAATAGTGCCTTTGTTTGGGTTGATAACATAATGACCACCTTTGAAACATTGGTGCAACACCCATGTCAACCGGATCGCTTGTTTGGGCACTAATTTGAAAGCTGAACGGATTTTGGGCGAATTACGACCTGCCCTAAGGATCTTGCACCCTCCAATGGAAGGGTTTGAACCTGTAAGGGGTAGGGTCCCAAAATAGCCAGATCTGAGGGTCCAATGATCCTTAGGGTGACACAATTTCAACATGAGTATGACAGTATGACCTCTCAACTACCTCTGCATTGGCGTTTTGGAATCGTTGGCATCCGCCACGATTGAGTCTGCCACTTTATAAAACATTTATCCTTATTAGCTGATCATCTTACTTTCCAGGATTTGCCAGGTTTAACATATAGCCCCTGAAAAATGGTGCTTGGAAGACGATCGTTTCCTTTTGGGGCGTTTAGGCCTATTTTCAGGCGGCGAACCGTTAAAACTTCGGGCCGGTAAATCGAAAAAAACTGTTCGATCCACTTGCCGAAACTATCACTCTGACAGATCGCGGAAAAGAAGAGCTTCTTACAAAGCAGCTCCGACTTGCTGAGGCCTCCAGCGTCAAGTGTTTGATGGATGAAATCCTACCTACCACGTTGATATGTTGAATAAAAGTCAACATAAAAAAGATATCGCAACATATACTAGTAAAATATCCCTTGAGAAATGTACAAGGTCCATAGCATCTCAACTGGTGCAGGATACTTTCTCCAGCAACGCCAAGTGTTAAAATGCTCCATTCCGTCCATTTGACATGAACAGCCATGAGCCACACTTTCCAGCCACTGAGGCATCCAGAAAGCCAGAACTCCTAGCATCTTGTTTGTACACTTGAGATGTCATTTGGTTCCTCAATCTTTTATCAAGTTTTGTTCGCCCAAAAGAAGAAATACCCAACCAACATGGAACCCGAAAAATGGAGAGATTTGGTTCAGATATTTTTTTCGATTTCCTTTTATTTTGGGGTGATTTTCAGGTTCCAGCCCTTCAATTTCGGGGGAGAGCTCCTGCAGGAATTTGCAGGTTTTCCATTGAAATCCTGGTAGCTTCATGGTATTTTCATATTAGCAACGCCAAAAAGCCTGGTTGTGTAGGGCCAAATAGGGTATATGTCGGGGATGAAAAACTACCCGGTTATATTATATGGGATTATTTCATACATCATGATAAGAATCCCTACACCCCTGAAGATTAACGGCTGGAAATGTCCTCATGCAGGTTTGGTTCAGATCATTTTCCTTTCTTTTCATGGGTGATTTGTAGATCCCCATAATCCCTATTCATTGGATCCCTATACAATATAATGGATCCCGGAATCATACAACCCAGATGTTGATAAGGATTCCCGTCATTCTTTTACAACCAGGATTCGACTCATGATTCCAGTCCGGTACGGCGTTTCCGCGTTTGTTGAGGTGCGCCGTGGGCACTTACGTTGGAAGGACTTCCGCTACCAGGAAGCGTTGTTGGATTTTGAAGATGCTGCTTCTCTGGAAGACTATGGAGGCGCCAAATAGACAAATTCATGGGGAAAAAATATTCTGAGGGGTGATTTTTTTTTGGGAATTTCTCCTTCATGAAAAACCATGGCCAGGGTGACCGGGTGGCCGGTGAGCTGAGGTTGGTCGCTACAATTTGCCCAGAAAAATCTGGAGTGGAGAGGTCATCTCATCATCACATTTCTGTCCAGTGGATTCCAGGGCAGGATTTCACATCCCAAACAACAACTGGCTGGTGGTTTCAAATATTTGTTATTTTGACCCCTACCTAGGGAAATGATCCAATTTGCCTTATATTTTTCAGATGGGTTGAAACCACCAACCAGAACAAGTATCCAAAGTTTACCTGGAAGATTCGTTGAAAAATCGGTGGATGTAGAGACGTTTCAATCGGCAGCGGGTCCTCCTACTAGTAGTGATGTGACCATGAAGGAAAGATCCCCGGAATGGGTGTTATAGACAATGTACTAGCACCTTCCAAGGCATCCCAAATTATAACCCTAATGGGGATGGTATATTTTACACCCGAAAAAACGGAACCTTTTTTTGGGGCACCCTGTTGGAATGTCGAGTCCAGGTATAACGTACATCATATGTTTTTCACTCATAAAATTCACTTTGATGTTTTTTGAGAAGTTCCCCACCTTTATGAAGTCAGATTTTTTCAAACTACAGAATCATGCGAAAACCAACCCCGCGACTTTTTTTTTTAAACGCCCAAGGTGCAGCATCCTTGTCACTGCTTTGTTTGCGCTTTTGCTTGGGTATTGATTTAGGCAGGGTAGCTCCAATGATTCAAGTTGCAAAATCACTTGAATTTACCGACAACGTTGTCCTGTTGGCTGTGTTTTTGGTTGATTTGAAAATCTGTTGAAAATCATTAAATCGTTGCAACAAAGGTGAGAGGACTGAAATTGGACGAATTTTCTTCATGGTTCATGGCTGTGCACAGCACCAATCAATTTTTCCGCAATGTTTTTGAGTGTGGTTTACGGTCTCCAAAGGTTGCGACAACATCCGCGGGCATGAGACATGTAAAGCTTTGGCAGATGGTTTGTCGCAACTTTGGCAGATCTGCTGGGAGACTCACCGGCAAGCTGACTTGACTGGTTGAAGTTGGATGATTGTTGAATTCACTTTGACCAGAATTGGTTTCGGACAGTTCTTTTCAGGACAGTACATGATGTCATCCAACATTCTCAGATATATTTTAAGTGAAGTATATACCAAGCATTCTGTATGAATTTCCTATCTTGAAGGCACATTTCTCACTTTCCAAACGGCTGGCGTGACCCCAGGAGAAGTATGCGCGGCGGCTGCGCCTCCTTCGGCCCAGAGTCTCGTCCGGTTCAGAACTTCCAAGGCCAACCACTGTTTGGATGGATGTATAAAACCTTGTAAAAATAATGGGATGGGATTTCAACTACCAACTGGTGAGCGCAGGATTTCTGAACCATCATTTTTTTTTGTCAATTTTTTCTGTGTCTATTGTCATGTTTTTGTCTTTGAAAAATGTTTTTTTTGCGAGTCAATGGTTGATAGAGGTTTCCCAGTGTTCTGAAAGTCTATTGGTTGGTGTCATTTGAGAACAGATAGGGACAAGCCCAAGACGTACGTAGACATAGATAATCGTGATAGCAGTAACCTGTTGCACTATCAGTTGACAGGATAGCTAGAAGAGGTAATGTGGGGGGGTGGGTCTCTGTGCGCAAAGTCATTTGCAAAAGCGAATGGAGCCCATTTTCATGGAGGACCTGAGCATTCGAAGGAAAAGCATAAACATAACTTGCCCAAAAACTAAAACGGATCAAAGATCACTGTTGCCAAGAGAAAATATTAGTTGGGAGTTATCCTGAAGCCTTAGTTGCAATGAAATTTAAATGGATTGAACATGTTTATGTGATTGTTATACACATTTTGTTGAAGACCAGGAAAATCCTTACTGGATCCAGATGGAGATCTTCACTATGAAGGTGGCATGGAGATCTTGGATGGCACTTGTCAAGTGAACCGTCATGGAAGCGCTGAAGTTGGATATCGTCTTCATGTGAACCGTCGATCACGATCCTATGAAACACCCTTGAGCCTTGCACTAAACGTCACAACTTTCGCAAATCAAAAGTCACATTTTTCTGCGAAGTACTGAATGATGCATGTTGGGACACATATATGGGGTTCATAATTCCAAGTCCGAAGGGTTTGAATGCAGTTGCTCCAGTTGGTTTTTCAGTTGATTTCACATCTCAAGGTCTTGACTACCACCCATATTTGTTTGCCCCTAGAAAGTGACCAAACATTTTTGGTGTTTTTTTTTGACAACTTCTATTTTTGTGTGCAAAAGTACGGAGGATCATCTACTATCATGGCAATGGCGAAATTTGTGAAGAGTACACCGGCTGGGTCCATTTGTACGAGGTCTTCCCTTGTAGAAACTTGGCTGTGAAGAGATCAAACACTTGACTTTTCTGATTGACTTGTTTCAACTTGTAAATCCAAATCCTCTTTTCAAAAAGGGAAAGCAACCGAGGGACTTCCTGCACATCCCTGAAAACTAACATAACTAGGTTGAACATCACCATTTTCCACTAGGAAATACATCGACTCAAACGGTGGGTTTTCCATAGCCATGTGAGGGACTTCGGTGGACGGAAAAAAAGAAATCAAACTGAGGCATTCTCGTTTTTGATTATCGTGGCTATGGTTGGCCTGATGCTCAGCATGGAATGCAGATCAAAAGTAAAAAAAGCCGAGTACGACACAATACACATAACAATATGTATGTACAGAAGTATGTATGAACTTTAATGGACTTTATACATGCATGTACTGTATAATCATATATATGCTTGTATATACATATGATATACATACATGACATGGGTTCAAATGTTTGCTGCATGTATTCTATACGTTCAATTCTGAATTCACTACTTGCAATGAGATAAATATCTTGAAAGATCGGATGAGCTGATAAGTGCTACAAGGTCAAGTGGAAAACCCACAATGGCCAACCTTCTTAGTGATGCTGAGCAGTGTATAGAGCAGCTACCAGTCCTGCTGAAGGGGCACCTGGAGTTGCAAGTCTTTTTTTCGGTGTGCCATGGGGGTCTATCATGGTACCACGTGATTTGTGGTCATATTATGCAAAAAGGACATCACAAACCAAAAGAAGCGAGGATCCCGTTCATTGTGTTATCCAATTATCATATCTGGTGTGTGGTCGGACCATCTAGATATCTTCTAATCGTTTGAGACCCTGAAGCCGTCATTGAACGTTTTTCAACCGAAATCTCTTTGAAACCTTTGAACTCTTTGAACGTTCGATAGATTCCAATCAAAAAGCACCACTTTTCGCACACAAAGATCCGCGGATAGAAAAAACGCCAGGTGAGATATGCAGCGTTAACCATGAAGTAAAACCGCATCGTTTTTTTTTGAAAAGCGAAGGTCACAATCCTTCAGGTATGGTACCTCCCCCAAAGAAATACTGTAAGGACACTTCTTGAGGATTTTTTTTCATCACGATGGGACCCATCAGATATCTCCTAAGGCATCATCTTCCTTGGCCTTGGCCTGCTCCTATACTCTTGATGGGACGATCACTGGGAGGTATGGTGGCAACACACCTCATTGGATGTATGCCCGAAACTTGGAAAGTGAATTCAATTAGACTCCCTGAAACTAACAGCTTTCGCATCTGAAAATGGATGATTGGAAGACGGTCGTTTCCTTTTGGGTTTTGGCGTATTTTCAGGTGCGAACTGTTAGTTTCAGGGAGTGTACTGTAGTACATTTCGCAAAAACACACAGTTGGGCAGTGAAAAAAGGGACCCTGGTTGTTTGGATTAAATACGGATTATACAAACTAGTTATGGAGAGGTTTAGTGGATCATTATAAGGATCCCTACAAACAAAAGAGTATAACAGACTTCAATCATATGACAGTACTCTTGTTTTCGAAAATGTTGAAGTTATCAGATCAAACGTGAGAATGAGAGTTTATTAACAATTTCTTCTTGTCATGCCATTCCCCTTTGTTTGTTGTAAATACTTGGTCTCTTACAGGCAGTGTGCCGTGTGCGATGATGATCTTATATGGAACATGCTAGACTCCTTGACCTGACGCACAAATGCGTCTGATGAGTTTCCTAAGAAGCTGAGCAACAAGCATGCTTGACTCACAAACCGTCACTTGTGAGTCACTTGAAAGCAGATGTTGTCCGTCCTTCCTGCAAGCATCATGAACATTGGCAGTGTTGTGTTGATTGCCATTTTTTGAGTTAATGCTTTAGGACCCTGCACAAAGTTAAATTTCACAGCTGCGGGTGAACAACGCGAAGTTTTTCCATCCGGATCATGTTTTGACATGTTTTGCTTTCCAGGATTCCAGTATGCAATGATGATCTTACATGGAACATGCTAGACTCCTTGACCTGACGCTCAAATGCGCCTGATGAGTTTCCTAAGAAGCTGAGCAACAAGCATGCTTGACTCACAAACCGTCACTCGTGAGTCACTTGAAAGCAGATGTTGTCCGTCTTTCCTGCAAGCATCATGAACATTGGCAGTGTTGTGTTGATTGGCATTTTTTGAGTTAATGCTTTAGGACCCTGCACAAAGTTAATTTTCACAGCTGCGGGTGAACAACGCGACGTTTTTCCATCCGGATCATGTTTTGACATGTTTTGCTTTCCAGGATTCCAGTATGCAATGATGATCTTACATGGAACATGCTAGACTCCTTGACCTGACGCCCAAATGCGTCTGATGAGTTTCCTAAGAAGCTGAGCAACAAGCATGCTTGACTCACAAACCGTCACTTGTGAGTCTTTTGCACACATGAGTGTTGGCACTTTTGTTTGCTCTTTGCTTTTGGAAAAGGTGAAGGGACAGTCATTGACTACCCGGACATCTCCGTTGCGTTTTGGCAGGAAATCTCCGATGATGGATTTTGCAGTCTAGCTTGATGGCACACATCGTGCCTGATGAGCTCAATAAAATGATGCTGAGAAGTAACTGTGTGTTTGAATCCACCGGGAAACCAACGTGAACCTGTCGCTCCTTTTGCGGTCGCAACGCTCGGACTGCGGGTTTGTCCTGGGTGTTTTTTCTGTCTTTTTCCGCTCGCTTGGATTTGTCCTTGAACGCTCCGCTACCCAAAGGTGACAGCATGTTTTGACCAAAATTTATTGCATGGTGGTAACAAGGTACGCATCGATCATTTTTTTTTCTCGTCGTGATCTGATGGAACATGCTTGATAACAAATGCTCTGTGTCTCATGAGTTTCTCAAAGAGCCATACGCATTTTATCTAGGTGGTGGTTTCAAATATTTGTTTATTTCCAATTGGACAAGCATATTTTTCGGATGGCTTGAAACCACCAATTAGATACGCATCTTATTCACATCCGCAGAGCTTGCAACCATCCTTTTCCTGCTCGGTGGACCCCGAAAGTTCCTCTCGGTGAAATTTTTGGTGAACGTTGGTGGGTCGATTCAACTGAATTTGTGAAACACATGTTTTTCTTTTGTATGTATGGGTATTTCAAAAAATATTTGTGAAACACATGTTTTTTTGTGAAACACATGTGTTTTTTTGTGAAACACATGTGTTTTTTTTGTGAATTCCAAGATTCTCGGGATGGATATTTATATATACATTGGTATATTATAAATGTATATATGGGTGTTTCCAAAAATAGAGATACCCCAAAATGGATGGTTTATAATGGAAAACCCCATTAAAATGGATGATTTGGGGATACCCCTATTTCCGGAAACACCCATATCATATGTCATATATATATATATTTCCACTTCCCATTCCCATTCCCAATTTGTCACATAAACCCTTGCAAATAAAACATAAAACGTGAAACGATCCTTTTTTGTTCTCAGGATCGTTTTGATGGGCTGCTCTTGGACTCTGCATTTGCGACCAATGGAAAAGAACGTTGGGCTCAATTGCAAGAGTGGTTAGGTGACTCAGCCGTACAGGCAGTGACTTTGAAGCAACCAGGCCGCCTTCAAAGCACCAAATTCACCCAACAAACCACCGAACAAAAAAAACTCTGGAAGTCCACAGGAACCATCATGTTTTTTGGTGGTGTTTGATTTCCAGGGTTCATATTTGTGATGAATGAAGCAAACTGGTTCTATATTGTTAAATAATACAAAGTGTATACTGTATATATAGTATTGATTGATTTTTATGTGGTCCGGTAGTATGAACTGATACTTCATATTCAAACTAACTGTGAAGTACATCTCCAATGTTCTGGCAATCATTTTTCAGACAATGCAGCCAGTCATTGACTCTCGAACCAAGGACAATATGCTTCAGGACTGGGATCTTTCATCAACACAGCTCGATGAGGGTGACACACGGTGTCAAAGCGACCATGTGTTTCTAGGGAATGGTTATTCACTGACTACTGGCATCAAGCGCACTCACGGGGTGCATATGAACAGTAGTGGATTTCGATGAACAGCAGGATCACTATGGCCCGATATAGACTCTGCATGACTCTGCTAAAACAAACAAAGACATGGAACATGCATCATTCTGAAAAACTCACAAAAGCCTAGTTCTTTTCTTGTTTTTTGTAATTGTTGTCCTATTGTTTCCATTCCTTTTCCAATTTGTTCTATTTTTTTCTGATTTTATTATTTTGATGATTTCCAAGAAGTGCTGGTGAAACAAAGACAAGTTCCTAATTCTTAAAAAAAAACAGGGATCTCGCCATCTTAGTTCACCCGTTGTTTGTTTTAAGAGCATTTTTTGACGATTTTGGGGAGTCCTTTGCTGACGTGAAAACCTGCCAGGAACTCTCCAAAGCATTGAAAGCTTCATTGCCAAATGGTTGTCTGCCCGGTCAGGAGAGCTTTTTTTCAGCAAAAAAATCGGAGAGTCGCAATAGAAACGGGAATCATTACATGGGACCCATTTTTTTTTGGGGTCATCAAAACTTGATGCAAATCTATTGTGAATCTGAGGGATGTCCGGCGATAAAAGTCAATAGCACATTGTTTGAAATGATAATTTAATTAGCTCTGACAAATCTCATTACTTTCTGATCATGCGGTTCAAAAGGAGACTTGAGAATGATGATGACGTGAACCTCAATTGCCATTTTTCCATGTGCATTTGAAGCACCTAAGTGAATGGAAAAGATATAGCTGTTCAAACAACACCAAGGGCGAACGAGTAAAAAACCGTTCATTTGCACTCGAAACATCAGCATGTTGAGATGCATCTCACTTTTATATCAACCCGGAACCCCAAACAACCAGTTAAAACTGGATGTTTGGTGAGACCATTTCCTATATGAAGATTTGGTTCATCATCCAATTGATAGCCAATCTGTTTCAATTGGATGACTTCACATCTTTAAACAGGAAATGGTTGTTTCACCAAACATCCATCCATTTTAACGGACGGTTGGGTACCTTGGGGATTCCAGGAATTTAAAAAAAAACGCTCCTCCAAAGGTCATCTGACGACCAAGACATCAGGAGCAGCTGTGTATTTTGGGCAGTGAAGACTTTGTTCGTGGATTCCGTGGTCCAGTTCTTGTACTCCACGGTCGGCATGATTTCATCGTCACCTGGCAAGAGCCCATGCAAAAGAGGACGAAGTGATACTGTTGATGGTTCAGAAATCCGGCGAATCAGTTGACGAGATGAGAATATCCTATGGTTTTAGTGCAGGAATCAACAGTATATGTGTACTGTAATATATGTCTGTTTGTCCATAGGTTTCTCCATATCAAAAGCCACAAATACCGAAAAAAAAAACACGTGGTGAAAGTGATGTTAAGCAAACAGCCTCTTTTAGCAGAGGCCATCAACTTGCTGCTCCCAGGTAACCGTGGAGAATGCACAGAAACACTACGATGCTGCTGTAAATGCCTCTGACCGAACCTGGGCTGGAAGACCGGAAGAATTTTGGAACGGAAGGTCCCGAAAAAATCGGTGTGGCAATCCGAAGTTTTTTGGCAATCCTAGTTTCGTTGGCTCCGTCTGTGTTTGCCACTGGGGGTGTTTTGTTGTTCCCATGGTTGGATGATGTTGGATGTGGGAACAACTCAAGGAGAACTGTTTGAAGTGGATGCTGATCACAACACCCTGGCTGGAGTACCTTGATTGGATTGGGTGATTCTTGGTTTAGAACTTTTGTTTCTCCCTTGTGGGAAAGGAGATTTTTCCTTGGGTACAACTCCTGTTGGAGTTTTTTTTTTGAGATGTATGTATATAAAGAACATTGACAATTGTTTCTTCAAAAAGGTCTTCTTGAAGGCATCTGCTGAATTTCAAGGTTAAAAACACACACACACAAAACTGGTTGGTGGTTTCAAATACTCTTTTTTAATGTTCAACCCTACTTGGGGAAACGATCCAGTTTGAGTCTGCGCATATTTTTCAACTGGGTTGCTTCAACCACCAACTGTTGATAGGTGAGAAACCTCCCACTAACAGACCGGACACGAGGTGCCAGAATTCTGGAAACGACAAATGGCCTTCACGAGGATGCTGGTGCAGAGGCAGAATTTGATCAAACGTTACTGCTGTTGTTTGGGTTAAGTTCACCTTATCTCAAAGAAATTCAGACACAAAAAAGACAAATCTCCCCTTGGAGGATCATCCCAGTTAGTAAGTGGTTAGGATCACCCTCATTTATAAGCTATGAATGGCCATTTGGAAGGGGTCCCACAACCTGATCCTTAGGGGACTTACGGTTACCATGGTTATTAACCACGTATCGGAGTTCTGGGATGATCCTCCAAGCCCCTCTTGTTTTCTTTGAATTCTTGCCAGGAACTTGGATCGTGGTGCTGACCAACCAGCTTGATATGTGATGTTTGCTTGGCAAACCGACAAGTTTTTGACATCTCTGTAGGGGTGATGTTTTGGAGAGCTTTCCCTCCACTTGGACGACGATGACGATGAAAACTTCGGCCTGCGGCATCCCGCCGTTGAAGCTGCCGAAAGCCGTCGAAAGATGTGTTTGAAAGGAGAACGTGACCGATGGTGTGAAGCAGAATGGAGCAAAGTCTCCAAGAGGGAAAAATGGATTCATGTTTAATTAGAATGGATCAAGATGGATCAAAATGGATTCATGTTTGAATCACATTGGAATGGCTAAAATGAATGGAACATGTGCCATGGGTGCATGTTTCGCCGGACTGGCAACAACGGCAAGTCACGTCCGTGCAGCATGCCGCCGTGCATTGAGTGAGTGCCAAGATGTGGGAAGTTTTGATGGAAACAAATGGAGGCTACTGTAACCACCTGGGATGATGCTGAAATGTGTGGTAAAAAAAGGATATACCCGCCCGAAAACTAACATGGAACCTGAAAATGATGGTTTCTAAAAGGAATCTCCTCTTCCAGGGGTTCATTTTCAGGTTCCATGTTAGTTTTCCAGGGTGTACATGGACAAAGTGATAAACTACCAAAGCTCAACTGGTGACGTGAGAGGATTTCTAAACCATCAACAGTATGAAAATCCTTGCCGGTAGTCTAAATTCAGGATTTCAACCAAAAAGCAGAGTTAGTATCTTAAGGACCGCACCCATGTGTTTCTTCTTGCACTTCCTTATGACTTTGACTCATGTTCATCAAAGTCTTGTTTCTTGAAGAGTTAACCTTTCAACCCTCCTCACATGTTATGTTGTAGGCGTTTATACAATTGCGAAGTCTGACAAGCACTGGAAAAAATCATGAAAAATCCAAAATGCAACTCACAACATTTATTCTACATATTGCTGTCATTCCCTACCATTGATTTTCACTACATCTCCCTTGATAAAACCTTTCAGCATGTCTATTTAGGGATGATCACTGATAGCTCCCACGAGTAGCTGAGCAGATTGCTGCAACCTGTGATGTGACCCAAAGGCAGAGGTATTTTACATACAGAGGGTCGTTAAAATGGTGTCAAGGTATGGTAATTTTGAGCGATTTGCTCTGAACATATTGCATAAACACTCAGGGCCCCTCCTTAAAGCAAAGGTGGCCCCCCAAAAAGTAGGCCGAAAACCAAAAGGAAAGTATATCCCAACCACCATTTTTCAGGGGCGAACTGTTAGTTTTGAGGAGTCTGTAGTGAAGCAATAGAAACATCGCTCATGTTTTTTCCTGTTGAAACTCGCTACAGTTCCTTTCCCCGCAGCTGCTTCTTTTTTGGTCAGCTGATTTTCTGTTGTCGAATATTTGGATCCCGAGATACTTGGTGGCAACGGTGTGTTTTGTTAAAGATGGATCTTTTGTGAATTGAATGGAATCATAAAACATACTGTTGATGGAAGGAATCCCAAACAACCACCATTTGGATGTAACAAACCCTGTAAATAATGGGATAGACGACCAGCCTCAACTGGTGATCGCCGGATTTCTGAACCATCAACAGTATCGTGATTCCTAGTTTGTCAAGAAGGTGTTCATACATTCGATTCGACTTGAATTTGGTTAGAAAAAAAAGAATGTACACCCCGGAAGATTCACATGGAACCTGAGAATACACCGCTGGAAAAGGAAAATCAATGAAAATCATCTTCCAAACCGTCCTTTTTAGGTTCTATGTCAATCTTCAGGGGTGTATGAACCAAATGGGTGTTTCCAAACATAGGGGTGGGCCCCCAAAATGGATGGTGAAAGTAATGGAATTCACCCTATTTTTTGATGGATGATTTGGGGGGAAAACCCCACTATTTTCGGAAACATCCTTAAATCATGGATGCCATCCCAAGACCCATCCCAGGATGGTTTTCTAGTATAAAGTCATCCCCAAGCTCCAACAAGAATTGGCAAAATCATCCTGGGTGGTGACTGTTTTCCCAGGTGGGCCCCGGATCCAGTTAGAAATGGGGTTATAACCCCTATACATGGTCTCATAATTTGGTAACTAGAGTTTTTTTTCCCTACTTCCGGGAGTTATTTTCACCGTGATGTAAAACACTGGATTCCGGGGCAAAAGCCCACACGTACAATCCTGAATGTTACCACCTGAAGTGAAAAACAGTGACAGTTCGTCCCTGAAATGTGACCAACAATTCCCGAAAGGAAAGGCATTGCCGTCTTCCAGTCATTTTTCAGAGGTCTGAGGATGTTGACCTCCAATGGATGCGAATCGGAGATAGAGTTTCTCGTCCAAACCCCAAAAATGATGGGGAAAACCATGTTTCAAACGTTTTTTTTGGGGGATGGCGGATTTGTGTAGTTTTTTGGAAGACATGTGTCAAATTTGCTATGATGGTAGAGTGGTATGCCAACTGCTAATACAATATATAATTGAAAATTGAGTGAATCAAATTTTTCTTCAGATAGATTTATGAGTTTTACTTCCCATCGATCAGACCTGTCAGATCTTGACCTTTGGAAAAATTCCAGGATCCTCTCTGGGAAGAATGCCCACAAGGCGGTGGGTACCATTTGGGGCCCGGCATGTAATTCTAGGTGGTGGTTTCAAATATTTTTCATTTTCACCCCGAAAATTGGGGCAGAATTGCTATTCAAAACGAAGCCAACAAACAAAATAAAGCATCGGTGCGGCGGACCACCAGATCAATCACTGTTTCTTTGGAGAGGCCGAGCCAGAGGAACAAACGGACAGTCACTTGGCTCTGGAAATTTTTGGTAAAGAAACCAAGCACAAGAAAACTACCCATACCATCCATGTATGGTATATTTACCTACATTTACCAAAAGAATCAACCAAATGTAGGTAAATATACCATACATGGATCCTATGGGCTACTGGAAAAGCTTCAAATTTTCACAAGAACAACACAGTTTTATCTTATGTAAAATTCAGATGCTTTCAGACTTTGAGAATCTTTGTAAACCTGGAACCTGGTTTATCCTCTATTTTAGGGGCTTCAACCCTCCAAAAGAAGGTCCTTTTCCATTCATAAAACACGGGTCATTTGGCTTCCAAGAAGTGATATGTTCTGATGAGTCTACTGCCTTTAGTGAAAATTGCGGTGGTGGATTTTCTCCTGCTGATCTCCTCCCGTTCATTTATTGAGGCGATGCTGAAACAGAGAAAGACTTCAGCTTCACTACAGGTCTGCTGGGTTGGGCCGTTCTCCAGAGAGTTTTTTTGATGGCATGAAAAAATCACCCTGTCCATCGAAAAGGGAGGTATATATACGTCTTCCATGGTCATTTTGGTGTGTTTCTTTGATGGTCATGTTGGTTTTCTTTTCCGTTTTTTTTTGTTCGGGAGATTCTTCATACATCACACGTCAAAAGTCACATTGGATCGAATCGCAAAAAGGGCAATCAACATGGGTGCAACCATTTAACGAACAAAAGTCACTAATATGTCACAGAACAACATGGGTTTTTCCCCAAAATTATCTAAGCAACTCATGGAGTTTCCACCTGGTCGTTTTCATTTGTTTTCCCGGACCTTCCTTCATCGGACCCAGGAATTTCCTCCCTTCATCATATGGCGGTAGATGAAGCGAGCCTCGAGGAATCGAACGGAGGGAACGAGAAGTCATCGGTGGACACCCTGGTCAAGTTGGGAAGCTTAAGGGACGACGATTTTTGAGGAGTCGAAGTTGGTTGTTGGCAGATTTGGGATGGAAAAAATGTGTCAAAATATTATGTCATTTATACATATAGTATATATAATTATATATATATGTATGGGTCTAATATAATTTTTGCGTCTTTATACATATACATATGAATGTATGATTTTTATCATACATGTTTGTTACCTGCCTGTATTTGTATATATTAGATACATATTCGATATATGAATATATACATATACTACATGTGACTGCATCCTATTGTTACTGGAAGGTGCACTCTCCCGAGTGGATGAGGCATTACAAAGCCTCTAAGAAAATCTGCATTTGAAAAAAGTAGAGTGGCACCCTCGAAGTTTAACAGTTCGTCCCTGAAAAGTTACCGGGCCCCAATAGGAAAGGTTTGTCTTCCAACCAACATTTTTCTATTTGGCTATGTTAAACTTCGGAAGTGTATTTTCTGGTACCCTAAACTGGTTGTTTCACAAAACAGCTATTAAAAACCTGGTTGTTTAAGCTTCCAGGTTTGTAAGATTTACGTCTGTGGATTTATCAATCAAAAAAGCCCGGGATTTCTCCAGTTTTTTTTGGCAGAAAATGTCCAAAATCACCAACATCAAACTTGACTCCTGAGATTTTAAAGCAAGTTCATGCAAATTCCAAAGAACCAACTACAAAGCTATGATTAGTTGTGATTATCATCCAAAAACACCAAAAATTCCCAAAAACCAACCCGAAACCCATATTGTCCTTCAACCCAAACTTACGATATTACCGGTAAAGGTAGCTGGGTAGATGATTTTCCTCTTCCATAGGTGAGATATGTGATCGATTCCTGGAGGGTATTCATCAACCCGTTTCATCAACCCATCTTCATGAAATAAACTATCAACTAAGCTTATCCCAACTTGATGATAATCATACTGTTGATGGTTCAGAAATCCGGCGATCACCAGTATAGTTTATCCATGTTTATCCCATTATTTTTAGAGTTTCATGAAAAACCCAGGTAGTTGTTTGGGATTTCTGAACCATCAACCGTATAAAAGCCTGTACATAAATGGTGGCTTCTCCTAACCTCAACTGGTTTTCCCGGATTGAGGCCCTGGACCTCCGTTGCTTGGATGTATACGTTTGGATTGGCGAAAATTCAGCTGAGCTTTTTGAAATCTTTTAGGCCAAAATGCAAAGCAACAAAAAAAGCCAAGCAATTCTAAGAAATGGCTATGATTTGTATTCCATCCAAGTTGGCTGTTGAAGAAATTTTGATATGTTTTGATGTTTTGACAGGTGAATCCCTATGAGGTTCCAGCAATTTTCGCCATTACTCAGGTACACTCCTCTCGTGCAGCACGTGATGCGTCCTTGTTTTGGGGAAGTCTCTATTCCCCTCCTGTGCCAATGTTGCAATTGGAGTCGCCGTGTCACCAATTTTGGATGAGCAGAGTCAACGCATTTCACACCCCATGTTTTGTTTCCAAAAACAAAAGGGATTCTGTGATATGATTTTTTTAATAACCTGCTTTCTCGCAGGTTGTACCTATATAAAATAATACGCGTCAAAAAGAAATATGCATATATATAGTTTGAAAATAAGTAGATAGATAAACAAAGACATTTAAATAGATATATGAATCATGAATAAACGAATAGCTATACGTATATATATATATATGTTAATATATGTTAATATAATATGCATACCAGCACTCTCCTAACGGATGGTGGTTCAAGCCACAGGGCTTGGAAACAATCATTTGTTTCCACCGCATTTGGCACTTTCAGGCACCGTTGCTCAAACCTGCCCGCGTCTTGTGCGTTGCACGAAGGCGGCGATGAGGGATGAGGTACTAATGTTGGGCTAAGGTGCGGAAAATTGCATGAGAAATCAAATGCCACAAAGGGTATGTGTTGCTTGGAATTTTTGGAGGATTTTTGTTGTTGAACTTTGAGGTGTTATTTTGCGAAAAAAGATGTGGAACCTTGAATAATTGAGTGATTTCTTACAAAGGCTTGACCGTTTCACATCAATTTAGGATTTGGGTGTGCAAAAAATTGTTGGAGACGCAACCCAGATGATCTGAGATGGAAATAACGAGAAGGCCACGAAATCCTGCAATTGCCAAATGCTATCCTGGAAGGTACAACCGGAAGGACAAGTATGTGGACTTCGTGGGAGAATATCACCTGGACCTCATTCAGGACCCATGTTGAAAGATGCTTTCCCCTGAACAGCTACCTCCACAAAAAAAACAGATGGTTTGCCAAGCATCATTTTTTAGGGTTTTTTTTGCTGTTAAACTTCAGGGATGTGAAATTTGATTTCGAAGCTTACCAGCTTTCCAACTTCCAACGTCAGGAATTTGGAGGAGCACCCATCATGGTGCCGAGGACTGTGCGTACACTTAGCAGTCTCCTGGAATATCTTCCAATGGATGGAAGCTTGTCAGGATCACTTGAGCTTACTTGCCCTTGTCAAGCTGAAGCTATGAGTCTAGAGTCTACATACTTGGAAGCTTTTTGACTGTCTTGAAATCATTCTTTGATACCGGACATTTCTCAGAACCAGCGTTTTGTGGTTCGAAAAAAAATAAAGAAGATGAAGCACAAGGCCTTCCTCAATTAGGCTGTACATAATTTGTTGAAAATTCAGAGATGCCGTAGATATTCGATGAATCTGGATGCTACTTTTATCAGTCCTTCCAGCTTAAAAGAGAGATGAGAGAGAGATAGAGAAAAAAAAAACATCAAAAGAGAAACTCTATATTTTGGTTCTGTAAGAAGGGTATGATATGTTTTATATTGTTTTATACTCAAAACATCCTTCCTTTTTTGCAGAAGAACTGAGGCCTGTTGGTTGTGGAAGGCAATGATATTTCAGACGACGTCCTGCGCTCCTTGCCATGGATTTGTAGGTCCAGATACCCTCCCTGAAACTAACAGCTTTCGCACCTGGAAATGGATGGTTGGAAGACGATCGTTTACCGATGTTCAGGGGCGTTTGCTGTTTTAGTTTTAGGGAGGGTAAGATGTAAAAAAACTGCAAGCACTCCAAATGATTTCGACAGAAAACTTACGTAGGAACATCATTGTTTCAAAGTTAGATGTCATTTTTCCCATCATTTCCATCACTTTCCCAACTCAAAAACAAATACAGCCTGGAAAATTAACATGGGTTCCCTAAAAATCACCCAATTTACACAGGAAAATCATCTGAACCAAACCTCCACTACTAAGCGAAAAATCATGGAGAGCTGCGTAGTTTGATGAATCGAGGCAAATATCAATGTTCTATCCCGCAACGACTGGAAGGTGAAGCAGCTGAGAAGTATCTTGGTTTTGAAGGTTTACAACCTTTTTGGCTGATAAACGCTTCAAAAAATGGGGGGCAATGAGGATTTTTGGTTCAAGTTTTTCATGGGGGAGGGTGAAGAAACACGGTTTGGTTTGAAAAAAAATTGTCGATGTGTGACATTTTCTGGGTGGTGGCAACCCAAATATTTTTCATTTTCACCCCGAAAATTGGGGAAGATTTCCAATTTGACGAGCATATTTTTCAAACGGGCTGAAACCACCAACTATGGTTTTGAATGTTTGAGTTGATTTGAGTGTTGAGACTTTTTTTTGAGGAATCGGAAACATGTTGATTTTTGTTTTCTCCAAAAACCATCGATATCAAAAGTACGCATGGTATGTTCGCATCGCCGCGGGTTTGTACCTTCTCTTTCGTCGTGGTGAGACATAATCAAAGCCTTGATCACAAGGTTTGCCAGCGATACAGAATTTGACATCTCGAAAGATGAGCTAGAATGTGCACTGATGCGTCGCTTGGATCAAAAGGTCAACGTCTTTATATAACCAATGCATACCAATGCGATGAATGTAAATGTGAACATGGAATATGTAAACAATCCATTCTAAATCAAATGCTTGAAAATATGAAGACCATATTTTTCTATTAAATCCTCTATAAACTCTATTTCAAAAAATGTAAAGATAAGAAAACATCCAATTATTGGAAANGAAAAGTCTTTCCGAAAACTGAGGTTATGCTCTCATGTCGGGATGTCCCATCTTAGGCCTTTGTCGTGGATCTCAGATGCTGAATGTCCGGAAATCCCAAGAGAAATCGGCATGAAAAAACAGGGTCCCAAACGGTTGGGCCAGGGGTATAATATAGGGCATTATACTACCCAGTTATATATGTTACCATGGGAACCCACAACCTTCATTTTTAGGGGTTATAACCCATACATTGGGGTTTAAAACCTTCGTTTTTCGTGGTTTTGGGGTCCAAAGGTATATGGGATTCTAGATCCAGGATTTTCTTCCCAAAAAAAATCAGAGTATCTGAAGGATGGCACGATTTTTTTGAGCAATGGAAAAAGGGGCCAAAGCGGTTGTTTAGGGGATCTGTTGGGGATGAAATCCTACCAGTTATATGGAGATTATACTCATAAACCATGAAAGCATGGATCCCTTCATTAAACAAGCAGTAAATTTCATGGAAAAAGTATGGCCGTTGTTTTTTTTTCTTGGCTTAATTCATGACCTTTTTATAACCCCCCCCAAATGTTGGAAAAAAAACACGGTAAAATAACCGTCCAACCTTTGAGTTGTTTTGGAAACTTTTTTACACCCCAAAAAAAGGGGGAACATGATCACAGAAGTGCCAGGTGCCAGGTATCCAGGTATCGCTTGTGTGTGGTTGTTTTTTTTTAAACGTGTTCTTTACCCTGGACTTCCACCACCATTAAAATAATGGTTGACCCAATTTCGATGATTAAAACCCTTAGGTAATCAATGGTGGTTATATAAACACCCATTGTTTTAATGGTGGTTGGAATCCCAGGGTTTACTTTTGCAGATGGATGATGACGTCGTAAAGCAGTTGATAAATATCTCATTTAAGTTGGCTTTCTGTTGGATAAACATGGGATTTGGGAAACTTTTTTTCGATTGTTAAGGGTTCATTGAAAAAAACAGTCCAAAAAAAATGAAAACATGCGCAAGGTATATATCACAAAAAAAAATAGCACCAGGGAAAAAATATCCACAAATATACCTGAGGTGTCGTTTTTTTTTTGCTGTTTTTTAGCTGCATTTCTGACTCTCTTAGGTGCTAAGAGGGGGTACTCTCTATGGAGATTTAGCGGCTGAAACTGGCACAACCATCCAGCACTTGCAGCCCAATGGACCTACCTACGACAGGTATCCTCCGTGAGTTTGTTACATCGGTGTGTTCACTTGGGCCGGGACGTTGGAGGTGACTCACAGACAGCACTTGAGGTGTTGGATCTCGAGTGTTGTGGCCAAGCACTTGAAGATGATGATTTTTTGTTCGAAGTATCCAACTGAATTATCAAAGAATCGGTTCATAACTTGGTGGTGGCAACTCAAATACTTTTTGGAATTTTCACCCCAAACCTTGGGGAAGAAGAACCCATTTTGACGGTTACATATTTTTCAAAGGGGATCCGTTCAACCACCAACCAGATAATATCTCATGATATTGTAAAACACTGAAGTCAATGGAAGTCTGTGAAGTAAAGGCCCATATCTTCAAGCTGCCACATCTCCATGCCCCTCCAGCCGTTTTTTTCGCATTCTTTCTGTGTTTCGCCAGTTTCCGTCATCCCATCATGGTGCATGAGAAAACGCCACTGGCAACATGGTCAGGATCTTGGGGGGGGTGGAGTTCAGTTTTTTTTCGTCTCGGTGGGAAAAGAAACTTCGCACATCTGTGAAGTGAGATTCCTCGTCTTGGTTTGCTGTTTTTTTTTTCATTTTTTTTAAAGTACAGTAAAGAAGTTGTTTTCCGGTAGCAGTTGTACGAGTGGACCTGAGTGTGTTTCTCAAGATTTCCGAATCAACTTTAGTTTCCCAAAAGATCGATAGCAGAACACTTTTCTTTCAGCCCTTGGTGTTTGGATGTTTCTGAGGTTCCATGAGTCGCTGGAAGATGGTGAGTTGATGGTGAACTCCTATCATCACCAGGCAGGAAAGACACCACAAGGCATCAATACATCCTCCAAGACATGTGAAAAGTCACCATTTTAGTAAAACCATGTAAAAACTCCCAAATTGAGACTGAAACTTGTCAAACTTGTCATGTTCACTAGTGATGACTTCATCATTCATGAAAGGTACAACCCCAAAAAAAAACATGTCAGTTGAATGAATCATGCAACACAAAAAGTTGGTGCAAAACAAAACAAACCCGCCAGGTTGCCGATTTGTCCCCAAAAACATGATCCGAAACAAAGCCTAACAAAACCTGCCATAGATGGTACCAAGCCAGATCTAAATATGGGCAACTCCGGGCTTTGGCGGCGGCTTGACTTTTTTTGGGGCCTAAATCTAGAATCCTGTTTTTTTGGGGGGTACCCTAAACAACCATAATGGTTGGCTATCAATTGAATGATGAACCAAGCTATTAAAAACCTGGTGGTTTAAGCTTCCAGGTTTGTATGATTTCCGTCTGGGTTGGCTATCAATTGGATGTTTTTGAATGGTTGGCTAACAACCCTGAAAAGAGTTTTCCATTATTATAAACCATCCATTTTGGGGATACACCCCCGAAATTTGACATAGCCCTTGAAAAATGATGGTTTCTAATAGGAATCTCCTCTTCCAGGGGTTCATTTTCAGGTTCCATGTTAGTTTTCCAGGGTTTACACCCCCTATTTTTGGGGAAAAAAACACTCAAAAATCCTGCCAATCCATTTTTTTTCCCCCGTCAAAAAAAAAGCGCCCCCAAAAAATCCCCCTTCGAGTTTCCCCTACAGACTTCAGACCTCAAGGCCCTCCAACCATACCTTGTACCTAAAAAGTCAATTTCCCAAGGTTACCTTGATATTTCAAGGGGGATCCAAAAAAAAAAACCAAAAAAATCCACGCTCCTCCATCCCTTCCAGCTAAAACCAACCTTCCACCTATGCAAATCCTGCCGCCATCCAGGGATCGAAAGACCTTGGCAAAGGGCTCTTGGAGATGGCTTCTGCTCCAGATGGCATTACCGAGGCGTGTGGACCGGACGGTGACCGGACGGGACGACCCGGGTGTCCCTCCCCCCAACAAAAATGACTGATGGTTCAGAAAATCCCAAGGGCCGTTTAAACCAAACCACCATTTGATTGGGTGGTTGGTTGGAGCTAAAACCTTGGGTAAAGAATGGGATAAACTGACTACCCAACTGGCTACTGTAGCTGGAGTTCTGAAGCATCGACGGTATGAAACTGGATGTGGTCACTACTACTGTCAATAGATAGATTTGTGAATGTTAAGCCTTTTGAATGAATTTAGATCTGTTTGGAGGCTACAAACTTGAACCAGAAGAGAAAAGTTTGAGATGCTCCGGTTTGGACATGTTCGGCTTCTCAAGTGCCCATGTTTTTTCCTAGAAAGACTCCTAAAACGATGGTTGAGGCATTTTTTTCAAGATGTGCCAATGAATCAACTAATTAGGTAAATTGGTGGTTTGGGGCCTCGGTTGTTTTTGATTCTAGAGATGGGCCCCCTAAGTAACAACCCCTGGGATCATTTTCGGGGATCCCAGGAAAGGGCCTCAAACCACCAATTAACCATTGGCTGAGTGAATTGGTCGTATGTTTTTTTTTCACTTTTTTTTTCTGTCTTCAGATGAGCAATGAAAAAAGGGCTCCTTGGTTAATTGCTGTATATTTATACTAATACCCAGTTATATGGGGATTATAACAAACCATGACATAAGGATCCCTTTTTTGACCAACCAGGCATTTTACGATGAGAAGTACGACCCTGAGAACGGCCACTACGTCGTGGGTTTGCAGTTTCATCCAGCTGCTCGGCTTGAGGTTGTTTCCCGATTGTGCCATCAAAAACCACCCCAAAGAACCAGCGTAAAGTGGATGGAAAACATAGGAAAGTACCATTTTTTAAGGCAACTGACTGTGGCTGGTTTTAGGGGTTTTCAGTTGATCGAAATTAACAGCAACGGCTGTTTGGAAATGGTGGATGGAAATGGTGGATGTCCAAGCATTTTCCATCATTTTCCAGTCCTAAAGATTTGGGGAACCATCGTCCAATTGCAACTTAAATGTTGCAACTTATAGATATATGTCAACATTGCTATTGGCTATTGGCCCTGAGGAACGAATGCTGGAGGACTATCCTGGCTGCAAACGCACCTTGTCATGGATTTTGCGGGGCTTGAAAACTTGAAAGCTGCTGCATCTCCCAGAATCAATGGACGAAGACTTGTAACACCAAGGCGTCTACGAAAACTTTCTGCGTGCATGCTGTACTTTCCGACAGCGAGCGGATTCGGAACAGTGAATTTTTGAACGGCTTCCAACTGAGCAGTATTCAAAACCCTGGTTGTTTGATATAGAGGATTGTACTACTTCATTAGGGGACTGTAATAAGAGAAGCCAATATAAGGATTCCTAGAAACCAATCAGTACAATGGAACGTCAACAACGGGTTTTGTTTCACGCTCAATTGCTGTGATCCTCGCAAGCGGCATATGAATTGGTCCGTTTGGTCAATGAGTCTTTCGTCGCTTGATATGATGGTGATATTACAACCTGGAACCCCAAACAGCCATTAAAAAACATGTTTTTTGGTGATTTCTAACCATTTCTTATCTAAAGATTTGGTTCATCATCCAATTGATAGCCAACCATGAAAAATGGTTCTTTGGGGTTCCAGAAATGTATTACATGCAGCTTGCCGGAGCCACTTTTGAGCCAAGATCTCTGAAGTTTCAGTTTAAGTACTTTTTGCTGGGAAAATTGACGGCCATTGGCCTGTCAATGGTACGCAAAAAAAAAGGCTGCAAAATGTGACTTTCTGAAAGTATCGGTGGTGTTAAAAACCGCCGGTCATTTGAATGTTTGAAGAAACATTTTGGAGGTAGACTGAAATCGCGCAGGTTTGAGATCGCGCAGCATAGTTTTTGAGGTCTAGGTGCTTGCATGACTGGTTGGTGGTTTCAAATATGTTTTATTTTCACACCTATTTGGGGAAGATTCCCATTTTGACGAGCATATTTTTCAAAGGGGTTGGTTCAACCACCAGCTAGATGAGAATGTGGAAATTTTACAGAGGGCAGATCCTCAATGAGGTGCCCATTTCGAGAGTGCCTCAAGAAAAATCTGAGATGAGATGATAGCTTTTTTTGAGCTTCATCCTGAAGAGCATTTTGTGAATGTGTGTGTTAGGGCCTTCATGACAGTCATGAATGACAGATTGATTCAAGTCCGTTCTCGACTTTTTTTTCGAAAGTTCTTCACTGTGTTCCGGAATTGTGGAGCATCTTACTCTCTTGACCAGTGTTCCTGGACAGATAGAGCTGGTAAACACTGAGACACCCAGGCAGGTTGGTCACGCATGTCTCAAAAAAAAACGTGGATGTCTCGGAGTAATCTTCCCATGGTATTCCAGTGATTTTCTACTCCAAGGAGGTATGTGACTTCAGTTGCAGGGGAACCTTGCTAGAATGGCCCAGTAACCTCTCTGAGTTTTCCACGTTTCGGACCGAAAACATGCTGCCAAAACGCCCTGGAATTCGTGGAGATTGCATGGCCGTCCAGACCGCCGCTTCACAGCCGCCCCCATCCGTCAAACTTGGAGGGATTTGTGACATGGCGACCCAAGAAAACCTATCCTGTTCTCCGGACGTTTAGTCTTGTCTGAAACAGTTTCCTGAAAAACACACACACACCGTGAATTTCGGTGTATTACCCGTCGGTGACCCGTCCCGAGACAACAAAACTGACGTGTACAGTGAAGACCGGGGGCTTGACGCTCTAAAAAGGATGAGAGATGATGGGATTTTTGTTTGGTGGCCTTGATTGTCTACAAGTTAAGGGTACCATTTTGTGTGGGAAGTTTATTCGAAGGAAGTTTTGACCACGTACTTTTTTGGGGTCAGTTTTTTTTCCGTGGTTTTAATGGTGGGCATTCCCTAAGAAACAAGATGGAAACCACGAACCCGAATGTTCACACGTTATATTGAGATGGACCGGTCATGATCAATATAACTGTGCACTTGTCGACATTTTTTGTCTGTGCCCGATGCCCGTTCGAATTGCTGCAGCTGACCAGTGTCAAGATGGTCTAGACAAAGCTTCTTTGTTGCATGAATTTGGATTATTTTGAATCCCCAAAACTGCAGCCAATGCTTTGTCGATTTGTTTACAACGTTTTTGTCTTGATTCATTCCAAATCTTGTGGAAAGAGTGAAATTGAGAATCCCATTCTTAGCGCTTGGCCCTGCAGCAATTCTTGAACGATTCTTCTCCAATCGATTTTTGGAGGTGTATTTGTGTGGAACAGTGGAAGAGTCGTGCAGTTCTTAGTGCAACCTGCAGCGCAATCTGATTTTCATGAACTCGTTTCAACTCTGACCGTGGTCTTTCAACAACGTAGTCTTGGACTTGTGAAGGTGTGGTCTTTGCGGAAGCTTTGTGGATAGATGCTGGCAGTTCTTGAGCTGCCAAACTGCCAGGCCAGGTGAATGACAAAGTGCTTTGAGAGAAGGGGAGACGGCGGGAGAGACTCGGAGATTCAGGGAGAAACTACAAAGATGATGACAAATGATATTTTGGTATTCTTACAAGTCATATTTTCTGCGATATTTTTCAAATAGCCCTGATATAAGGTGCAACTTCCGCACCTCACAGCCGGCTGTGACTTAGGGGATTCTTTTTCAAGAGGTCTCAAGGGGTGATAGGAGACTCTTGGTGTAATGGATCGGTTTTTTTGTTATTTATTCTAGCATCGATTTGGAAGACCAACACAACAACCAACACATATATTTTGGATTCACTTTCATCATGTTAGGGCCCGCAAGCTTTGGGCGGAGTAGAATGGATGTCGTTTCATGCTTTCTAACTTAGGGTGCTTCAGTTGCCAAACAACAGCGTCTCTGGCTCTACCGTTTGAGGAAGAGAACAAAGAGACCTATAGTAGCAGAAAAAGAACACCGACAGCACCACCACCACCACCACCACCAGCAGCAGCAACAACAGCAGCAGCAGCAACAACAACAACAACAAGAAGAACAAGAAGAACAACGCTTATGACCAACAACCATAACCACCTGGCTTCACCATGTTAATCAACAACATTCAACAACTCTACTGAACAAGCTTGGTCCGTAGGAAGCAAACAACTGGTAACTCATCACGACATGATTCCCCACCGGAAGCGGCCGTGCGGCTTGGTCATGGAAGATGTCGGCTTACCGTGCAGTGCTGTTGTTGAAACGTGAGGACTTTTCCCATTACAATTGCCAGCAGCTTAGGGAGGTCGGCTGTACAGCTCGCGAAATCATTGACCGTGGCTTCACCCCGAAAGAGCTGAAGAAGGCGGGTTTTACGGTCAGAGAATTGCGATTGGAAGGCTTCTCCTTCGCAATGTTGCAAGAGGCTGATTTCTCATTTCACGAGCTGAAAGAGGGTGGCTTTAAAGCCCTAACAACAACTGGTGGCTTCTCGTTGAAGAGGCTGAAAGAGGCTGGCTTCACAACTCGAAGTCTGCATAGTGAAGGTAAGCAGTTTACAGAGTTGCGCTTGGATCATGGCTTCTCTGACAGGGAGTGGAAAGACGCAGGTTGGTCAGTGTCAGATCTGAGGCGTTCTGGCTTCTCACTGAAGCGACTGCAAGAGGCGGGTTTTACAGCTAGAGAGTTGGGGAAAGCAGGCTTCAGCCTCAAAGACTTTGTTTCTGGAAAATTCTCGGCCTCGCAGTTGCGAGAGGCTGGTTTCAAGGCCAAAAGGCTGAAAGTCGCTGGCTTTACGCTGGCAAAGTTGAGCAAATCCGGTTTTACAGCTGGAGAATTGCACCATGCAGGTTTCCAATTGACACAGTTGAGAAAGTCTGGATTCTCAGCCAAGGAATTGAAAGAGGCCGGTTTCACAGCCATGGACATGAAATGTGCAGGCTTCACCCTGGAAAGGCTAAGAGACAGCTGCACAGCACGTGAACTGCGATGTGCAGGTTTCTCATTGACACAGCTGCAAGATGCTGGTTTCTCAGGCAAGCACTTGAGAGAGGCTGGTTTCAGGGCCAAAGAGATGAAATCTGCTGGCTTCTCATTGCAACTGCTACAAGAAGCAGGCTATACAAAATCTGATTTTCAAGAGGCCAATGTTCTTCTCAAAGACTTGAAAGAGGCTGGTTTGTCAGTAGAACAATTGAGTGTGTCAGGCTACTCGGCGAGAGAGTTGTGTGACGCAGGTTTTTCTGTTCAGGAGATTGTGTCTGGTGGTTTCAAACTTCCACAGCTTAAGCGCGCCTTCTCAGCAAAAGAGTTGAAGAAGGTTGGAGGCTGGTTATTTACTTGGCGATTTGAGTGATGCAGGATTCTCTATCAAGGAACTGGGACTTGCTGGCTTCTCGCCTGAAGAACTACGAGAAAATGGTTTTTCAGCACAGAAATTGATAGAGGCCGGTCTCCTGTACAGTCTAGCTCAATTGATATCAGGTCATTACTCAGCCAAAGAACTCCAGGAAGCTGGATTCTCACCCCGTTCGTTGAAAGGGGTGTTCCCCCTTCGAGATCTTCGTAGGGCAGGTTTCTCATATATGGACATGAAAGAAGCTGGTATCTCGGACAGCGCCCTGAGGTGTGCGGGTTTTTGTTTTTTCATCCGTGAGGAAAGCCCGGAGGAAATGGAAAACCCTGATTCAGAGGAAAGGGAAGACTTCACAGAGAAATCGACGCAAACATGTGTTGAAGAGGTGGAGGCCTCCGATTCGGGCAAACCAGCAGGACTCCAACTCAAAGGGTAAGGAGAGCTTCAAACATTTCTAGGGAAAGAGAAAGATGAGGGTTTTCGTAGAGTTTTCGTTTCCACTCGCAGCTCTGGTTATGAGCGCAGACTCTAAGAGTCTGTAGTGACTGTAGTGCTGCACTCTCCAAAATGACTTGGAAAAGCAGAGCAAACTCGAGTGCCCTTGCGCTTCAAGCAGCGTAGGCTTGCAGACATCGCTGTGGGTCAAAACCCCTTAGCCTAGGGTGACCATCTCTAAAAAGGTGCTCGGTTTTGACCCACAGCCACATGGATGCATACGTCTCTTAACATGGCAATATCCTTGAAAAGAACATCTTTTTCCACTCTGGCCAGTCTCTTGGTCAACAGCTCCATTGTCCTTGGCCGGAGTTCCAATCACCAAAATCATCTTCGGCGGCAGTAACATGAGCTGATGAAGGCTCGCTTGTCTGAGCTTGGGAAGTGTTTGCATCTCTTCTTTCTACAAAAACTTCCAAAACGAGCATTTTGTGCGAGAAGCAAAAAAAAACACTAAAAGCCACACATTTTGGTGTGTTTCTTTTTTGAGGTTTGGATTTCTAGAAAAAAAGATCAGCAACACATCGAGCTTGCGAACCCAGACAAAATGAAATCATATGCGTCCCGCATCTTCGCCGCAGCTTCGTCTCAAACCAAACGGGTTTGGTTGCAGCCTTTTTTGTGGTCAAGTTCAAGGGAAAATAGAAATCTCTTATCCAAGTCTTTGCTACTTCACCGGGAGGATCTGGATCATCCTGAAATGTGTTTTGTTTCCCCAATTGGAGGGCCTTTTCATGAACAAAAAAAACGAGGCTAAGACAAATGATCATCAATTCAAAAAACCACATATATCAGTGCGAATTTTCCCCCAACAAAGCTTGGCACATGTTTGGCACGAATTTGGAAGTCAAACACCGACCAACAAAAATCAAAAATCCCATCTGGACATGTTTTTTTCCTACCAGTTGCAACTTTCATTTTGTGTTTTTGGGGAGCCCATGGAAATCGAACAAGTTGCGGTGGCAATTTCGCTGCTGGTGGTGTCTTGGGTTAAAAAACCGTCAAACGAAACCGGAGAGGGGATCAAAAACCCATGCAAAAACACCACGTGCAGTTTTGAAGCCAAAAAAAACGGGTGGAAAATTCAGTGAAAATTCTCCCCCTCCGAGCTGTGAAGACTTTCCATGAGTCGATGACTCTTGGAGGATCATCCCATTCAGAAAGTGCAAAAAATAACCAGGGTGATAGGTTTCGTCCCCTAAAGAGGGTGAAATTCCCCTTCCAAGTGGCCTTTTTATGGCTTCTAAATACTTACAAGTCCTGGGATGATCCTTCAAGTAGCCCTTAGGCCCTGGTGACCTCATTAGTCTATTGTCTTCATGGGACAGCACTATGCGCCCTACTTCTGAGAGTAATGAAGATGCTGTTTTGCAAAGGCTGGGTGGGGTAAATTGCTGAAACAAGTTCTTTGCTTGGGATTCGTTGAGGTAAAATGACAACCTTTGTTTTTGTGGATACTTGGAGATGTATCATGAATACCTGGAGGTTGGAACTCTTGCATTCGTCATTTGTTTAAGCCCCGGTAGGTCGAAAAGCTCCAGGACACCTCACTGGACTTTCCTTTCCCGTTTCGGTCCGCCACTTGGTACCGTGAAGTCAAACCATGAAGCTTCACTTTTTTACGAGCTGAGCTCCCTAAACACGTCACATCCTGAGGTCGAAGAATTGACATCTGCCCAAAGTGGTGCCATTTTGTTGACGAAGATGCTTCAGTATGGAGAACATTTGCCCAAGAATGTGCATGTGAAGAGCGTGCAAAATCTTCAGAAAGATATCAAGGATGGGGTAAAAGGAGACAAAGCTCTTCTTGAAGTGACATATTCAGAGGAGGTGGAGTTGCCAAAGGTTTTTTTCGTGAAGTCTCCTGGCTTTAAAAGCCGGGTACGGTTTTTGAGTACCTTTTTGTTGGTTTTCATTTGTTCCGATTTTTCTCAACGCATCAAGGGTGACATGTTGATTGCAGGAATTTTATATTACCATTACACTGACTATATACCCTTTTTTCTTTAAGACTTATAGGCAAATTTTAAGAGCAAGAAAAGAACAACCTCCCCAAAATGCTCCATGTAGGGAATATTTACCCTACATTTCCCCTTTGAAAAATGGCAATTTTTCATCTAGGAATGTAGGAAAATCATCCATACATGGAGCATTTGGGTTATGAATCATCATTTTTGGTCGGTTTTTGAGGTTCAACTTGCAGAGCCTTGGAGCCATGAGATTGTTAATGGCTACTTCAGAGGTTTGCTTATGCGAGGCCATGGGGCCCGGGGCATTTTCAGACGTTGAGAAAAGGCGATGTCATAAGATGTACACGTAGTACAGGCTATGAAAAAGTAAAATGTGTTTTTTTTTTAAGGTGACAGTGTTGTGGAAAGGGGGAAAACATAGAATCATCTTAGAAATCATGAATTTTGGATCTATTTTGGCAGTTCCAAAATCGTTTTGATTTGGGTGGCGATCCCTTGGAACAGGCCATGTTCTATCATCACTTGGCAGAAAAAGTTGGTGTCTTCCTTAAGACACCGAAATGCAGCTTGGCAGAAATCATTCGCCATGCCGGTCGCGCGCCGGGGTATCAAACTAGGTGGTTTTGAAAGATCTTTGGGGAAAATGTATCCTTGAAATGGGTGGCAATTACCCACCAACTTGTAAAGGCATTGAAATTTGAAATTGAGGAGTCGTGTTTTTTCAATTCATTTCTATTGCATCCAGAATGGCGCAGATTGATATCTTCAATTTGAACAAAAAGCATCGCTCAATTTTAAAACACCGTGCATTACTTTTTTGTTACTTATTACACAACCACCAACCTTGTTGCTGTTTTTTCCACGGTCCATTCGGTTTCTTCGAATCCTCATCCTGAGGTTTTTTCGTGGACTTTAACAAGCTCTCAGGCGAATTCTGCCTGCTAACAGAAGCGCTTGCCTTTGGCTCGGGCGACATCCTTCCGTTGAAGCATCGCATTCGTGATGCTGCAACCTTGGAGGTTTGGGGGTGAAGTTGAAGCTTTTTTTTGAGTCATGAAACACCATGTGCAGTGATTGATGGTTTATGTACCATGACTGGGAATCATCACTTGAAATGTGTTTTTTTGATCATTCAGAAATCATTTTAATGTGAAAATCATGTGTTGAAATGTTTAACGATATATCTTGATTTTCCATACCCCCAACTTTTCCAGGATCTCGAACATAGAACTGTTTTTCCTGCCAGGAACAGTTCCTTTTTGTGGAGACCGGTGCGAAACTTCACAGTCATTTCTGGGCAGATAACGAGGCAAGGAAGTCGACGAAAATGAAACTATGTAGTGTGCTATACTGTTGATGGAAGAAATCCTGCACCAGTTGATAGGTAGGTTATCCCACCATTTACAGGGTTTTATTCATCCCAGCTATTGTTTGGGATTTCTTCCATCAACAGTATTTCGCCTGCTATGTGCTGGGTTAGATGTTATGGCATATGCTGTACAGTATACTATACATATTGTTTGATTATACATGGATTTCTTGTATGATTTTATTTACATATATATATATACATGATTTTACATGCGTATTGCATCGTCGTGGTATATCATACACACATCGACTCTATCCGCTGCTCTCCCGTGGGTTTTCTGAAACGGCACATCGTGGGCAACGGAACATATGTGGTTTTTATTGGTGGGGTTTGAGTTTCACCATAATTTCACCAGGTTTCACCATATTTCACTAGAGTTTAGGATATTTCACCAGGTTTCACTATATTTTTCCATATTTTACCATGTTTCACCGTACTTCACCATGTTCCACCTGTAGGTGCTTCGTGATATGCCCAAATTTCACGAGACACACCGACTCTTTGGCAAGGTGAACTACTTGGAGGATCATCCCACGACTTGGATACGTGGTTTAATAACCATGGTTAATTTGTTAGTCCCCAAGACGGGGATGATCCTAACTACTTACAAGTCCTGGGATGATCCTCCAAGTAGGGATGACCTTTGGTACACTTGTTTGTCGTTGCGCTTCTGACAAATTTGTTCTTGGATGGCTTTAATACATCACCGCATCACCTTATGCCAGTCGCCAGTCTTTTTAGAAATGATTTGTTCCCAAAATGATCGCAAGATTCAAAGGTAATGCTCTTTATTGGGGTAAGTTATTCGCTTGGGATTCCAACCTTCATATTTAAATCCCTTCTGAACAAAACTGAAAACACTTCATACTGTACCGGGGTCCACCATAATCACTTTGTGATGAGAAAATCAACCCTAAAAAGTGTCAGGTATTCTCCCTTGGTGATGTAGGGTTTCTCCAATTTTTTTAAGGTTGTTTCAAGTGATTATGGCAGACCCCGTGTACCAACCCATTGTTTTTATTTCAATCGACCCCGGTCCCCAACCTTCCCAACCTAAGGAGAAATGTGGCTTCTTTGTGCTCTCAGTGGACGACTCGGTCTCTCCTATACCATGCGGAAGACGTTGAAGGGCCGTAAAGTGAACGAAGACTGGATGACATGGCAATGCCCCGACGAGTTGATGGGAAAGGTCTGGACCGGACCAAGCGGAGTCATTTTCGGATTTTTGGATTTTTTTTGGTTTCTTGAAGTGTTCACCAACAAAAAACATTACGGCCCCACCTAATGTTCGTTTGTTGGACTTCAGAATTGTTGTTTTGTATTTGTATTTTGTTTTGGTGATGTTTATTCCATACAAGTTTTTACAGTTTCTGAAAAGTTTGGAATCTCATGTCTTTCAAACGGCCTTTGGGGTTCTACTGATTGTAGGAAGTGGAGTTGATTCACGACATGCCCGAGATCATGACATCGCTTTCCAATGATCTTCACTTGGCACCTTTGACCATGACGACCTGCTGGGGGGGTTCCAAGAATCCAAGGTCCATGAAAAGCCAGGGGTCGGTGAAAAAAGTGTTGTAAAACATGTTGATTGCTAGTTGATGCAAAAAACCATATATGATTCGTATATCCGCCCTCCAGCTTCCTCTACAAAATGGGTGGGGTCGTGCGCAAAATAAAATGGATATCCGCCTGGTTTTGAGGGTAGGTGGGGTTGGGCCACCCCATTTGTAGACCCCATTTTGTTGATCAACCCTCCTCTTAAAAATTAATGTCATTTTATAGAGCTCTTCTTTTGATAAAAAAACCTGTTGATTTTGGATGTTTCTGTTTTGATGTGAAGCTGCACTGTGAAGCTGCCGTTTTCTAAGGCTGCCTTTGGGCATAACGATTTGACAACAGACAACACTTTCTATTGGAGAGAGGATGGCAAGTTGCAAATGGGCTTGTTTCGCAGCTGCACCTGAAAAACCATGTCACATTGTGTCGAATTTTGAGACTGTTGACTGGTGATGAAAGAATTCCGGCCAACCAATTGAGGTTGGTAGTCTATCCCATTATTATAGGGTTTTTGACATGCCAGGTGGTGCAGGTTTTTTTCCGCTAACAGTATGTGTCACATAAACCATGAATCACGGCTGGGAAATACCTTCTCACTCCTTCTCATGGAGAATGGTCCCAAACAGATGTAGTCGAAGTGCTATATTGCCGTGGAAGAAATTCCTTAAGGTAGTAAGACCATTTCCCATCAATTTCTCATCAAGTTCAGAAAGTTTATTTCATGGCATTGTCATTTAGTCCTTAATTTCTTTGTTTTACACTCCGGTAAACTAACATAGCAACAGAACATGGAGCCTTTGAAGATGTATTTCCTATGAAACATGGGACTATTCCAGCCAGCTATATTCGTTTACCAGAGGGCAATGAAATGCTAGGATCTTTTCTTGGCTCCGCTGTGGCTCCAACATTTGTGCTTCAAGATTATTTGGCCTTCATGAAGAGAAGACGACGTTAGTTGGAGGTTGATTCTTGTCGTGGCTATGCATGTCTCACTTTTTATTTACAGTACCCACGATATCAACCCAATAGTACGGGTTTTATTTCTCCATCATAAGGATTCGCGTCATTGAAGGTGAGATTTTCCCATCCCCAATATAAGGAGTTTTTTTTACCCTGTCACATTTGACGCACCAGAGGTTTGATTGGCAACAGAGCTGCGTGAATAACGTGGCACAAGAGTGGGCTTGGAACTGGCATTTTTTAGAGCCAGACTTCCTGAATGAACACGAGGAGACTTTGGGGGCAGGATCGTTAACAGGGAAGATTTTTGTTTTTTGGAAAAATACACCCCTGCAAAATTAAGGGGGTTGGACCATAATAGTGGAGGTTTGGTTCAGATCATTTTCCTTTTCAAACAGGTGATTTTTAGGTTCCTTGGTTCCCTTCGTTTTCCGGCCTTTGGGATGTGGGTTCTTTCGGGCGGGATGGTTTTTGACCTGAGGAGCGGCTCATCCACAAAGTCTTGGAAGCCTATAAAACTTTGGGACATCCGATCTCCAAAGACCAATTTCTGCCACTTGGACCGCCAGAAGGATCAGAAGGCAGAAAGCTTTCAAAACATGGATTTTTGTGTTGACAGTAAAAACTGATGTGCAAAAAGCGGCAGCTCTTTGTCTTTTACCAAGGAATGCCTACGTCCTGGGTACTGTACAGATGTTTGTTTTTGGTGGCGGTGGTTTGCAACTGCTGATGTGTCTTTGATGTGGGATTGGGTCGGAGAACTGGGTATGCAGCATGTTTTTGGGCATGAAATCACTGGATGCTCTAAGCATGAATTTCTTTGCGCTCTTGTTCAAAAGTTTAAACGCTTGCTATCGCCAATGAATCTGAAACGTTGGACTTTGATTCCTTTGCAATTTCAGACCTCTATATTTCATTTCCCTGTATTTTCGTCCTTGCTTTAAGTGGCTTGATACCTTTTGTTTGTCGACATTTTGTCAACAACCATCAACAACCTAAGAGATTGAACTGGCGATGGAACTAGGGCGAGGGCGTGTTACTTGAGTCAAGTTAAAGACCATCAGCTTAGTGGTATCCTCGCGAATATCATTTCATAGACCTCCGACTTGAAGATAGTTGCCATGTGATAAGGGCTGGTCTTCACTCGCAGAAGATCTTTGAAACTTTGGTGCCTCGATCTGCATAAAAAGACATCGGCTGCCTTTTTAATGGCTGAATTCATAGAGGATATGACAGGATGAGGAACCAGAGCGTTTTTTTGGTGCCCCTTTTGTGTCAAGAGTTTGCTAATCTTGGGGTCGCCAGAACTAAGCAACCAAAGTGAGTGCAGCAAACTGCTGGAAGAAATCTTGCATCCTTTGGGATGGGCGTTTTTTCAGATGGAACCGGAAGAGCCGATAAAAATCAACTTCTCAACAAAAAACATTCCCCCAAATCCATTTCGGCAATTTTTTGGGAAAAGGGTGTGTTTCTTGAATTTTTTCGAAGACTAACATATATTAACTGGGTTTTCCTCCTACCCTTTATTAAAGAGGAGGAAAGCAACATCACTCCGGCATCCTTCAAACTGATGGACGGTTCACGGTTTCGCCAAACGGCCTTTAAAAGGCCTCATCCCATATACATTCGAGATCATGAAAGTAATAAAAAGTTGATGCTTCAGAATGTTTTTCAAACAAGTCACCAGTTACAGGGAATGGCACTTTGGCCATCCCATGAAATTTACCCCTTCTCAAGGCAAACTCCACCAGTTGAGAAAAAACGGTAGTTGAAATCCCATGATTTACTACGGGTGAACCATACAGGTCAGATGGTTGGCCTTGGGATTTTGTCCATCAACAGTAGCGAGTTCGTTGAGTTCCTTCTTTGGTTGCCTTTTAGGTGCCCAATGACCCTCGTTGCAGTGATGAGCACATGGATGCCGTGCTGCGTGAGAGCCTTTGATTTTTTTGGCGCCCAGTATTTAGGGAGCCATCAACAGAGCTAGTTGTTTCAATGTTGGGTGTTTTTTTTGCCAAAAATCTCCAGACTTTCTCAATAAGAACAGATTTTTTTACACAAAAACCTTTGCGGTCGGTTTAACTATTTAACTGACACTTTCAGAAACGGAATCGCAAACATGTTTCCAACCCAATGGATTAAACTGTTGCGCCGTTTGAAAGACAATGGTTCATCGGCGCCTTTTTTCAGGGTTTTTTCATTTTGGATGCATTTTGTTTGGTGTATTTTGCGTTGGTTGAATGAGTTTCATTTAAGGGTTGTTGGTTCATTTTCGGTTTCATGTATATAGGCTTGTTCTGGTTTTATTTCGGATTTCAGGTTTGGGGCACAAGCAGCCCCACAAGATAACACCCCAGGCAACTTTCAAGTAGCAAATTGGCGTCCGTGGAACCGACATCTTCGAGAAGATCTCCAGATTTGGTCAAATCATTTATATAGGGGATAGGTTGAGGGTTGGAAACAAAACCCTGGTTTACCGTGGGTAAGTAACCTATTCATTTTTGTAACCCATAGCATCCATGGGACGAGGACGTATGTTTACCTACGTTTACCACAAAAATCAACGATTCATGTAGGCAAATATACCATACATAGATGGTATGGCCTGATATGGGTAAAGGATCCCTATCAACCTTCACGACTTCCAGAAAAATGCTTCTTCCCAAGGAAGATAGTTGGAGCTGAGATGACTCGCCGAACGTTCACGAACTGTTGTAGCTTTGCTTCAGTAAATGGTAGGGGGGGGCGTTTTCCAAAAAGTCACAAGCATCAGGTCGACGAAAGTTGTAGGAATCTACTGTGGAATGATGGGTGATGTTTAGCAATTGTAATTCTGCAGTTGAACCTTGAAACTGAACCGCAGTGAGATTTGTTGTCAGTGCATTGTGCATTTTTTCGTGTTTTTGTTTGCTCTAACTTGGCGAACTTGGAGGCAACATCATGCGCAGGCACGACTTCTTTTCAGCATGGCAAAGATGGAAAAAGGGAACGACACAAATCCAAATGGAAGTGGGTCCACTTCGTGTTGAGAAAGGGAGGTCAATTTGTCCGGATAGGATTTTGGAGATCATGGGCCATGAAGATTATGAGGATCCTTTCCTATTTGAGGATTTTGTCACTTTTTCAGGGGCGAACATTTGTTGGTACTTCACAGCCTGTCGCAAGGTATAGGTTTTTTATCACAGGCCTGCGCTTGCCGCTGCTGTTTCAGGCTTACTTCTGCAATATATCATTGTATACCAGCCAGTCAAAAATAAAAGAAGTAAAGAGAATGAAAGTCTGCACTGTCTGCAATAAGTCAATTTACAGCTCGAAGTTCTAGTTGAAATTTATTCAAGTCTGTTTTCTCTTAAGCAAACAGACTGTTTGTTGCTTTGTGGGAATACTCCGAAGTTTCCGCTGCTGAACTTTTGCTGCCTTTGCAGCGAGTTGCCATGGAGGGCCAAAGTCAAGTTCAAGTTCAAGACTTCAAACAAGACAGATTTTGTGGTGTTTACTTTACCTTCTCGAAATTTGATCCTGCTTCAGTTTGAACTTGATTTTTTCTTCAATCAAACACGGCATAAAATCGTTTGTTCCTTCCCATCGTTTCGCGGTTTCGCGGAGGACATTCGAATTTGTCATGGCTCTGCAGGAAATGCTCGTTGGCCAGATCCGCGTCGCAAACAACTACCGAGAAAAAAATCAAGAATCCATGCATGCCATTGTTCCTTTTTTTTGGGTGGGGGGGGGGTCTGGGGGGGCAGGGTGTCCTGTAGAAAAGGAAGGGTTACCTCCAAATCGGAGGTTTTTATACGCACCTAAAATGATCAAAAAGTAGGTGGAAACCTGAATACTTAAATACATTTTGGCTTCACCAAACCTCTTTTTGTCATTTTGGAGAGAACTACACAATACTAAGTGGTGTCAACTCAAATATTGTTTGGAATGTTCACCCCGACAATTGGGGAAAGATGAACCCAATTTGACTCATATTTTTCAGATGGGTTGGTTCAACCACCAACTAGTATATGAGATATTATGACTTATGAAGATATTTACAGAGCACGCATCCGGTCTTGGACATCCTTCAAACCTGTACAAAAAAAAAGCAACCAGAAAAATTACTTCTTTTTCGGCTTCTTTCAACCCCTTGGCGCCTTTGAAAAAGTTTTGCGAAGAAAAAGTTCGTTTTTTTTTTCTAAGGAAATCTTTGGACAATCTTGGCTGATACCTTCCTGGGCATTGCTGTTGATGCGCTCCACGGTCATTGGGACGAATCAATTCGAAATCTGAGATCAAGCTGTTGAGTTTCCAACTGGAACCCTGAACAACCAGTTAAAAATGGATGTTTGGTGATTTCCAACCATTTCCTATGTAAAGATTTGGTTCATCATGAAATTGAAACAACCAGTTTCTTTTAAGTTCCAGGTACATCAATGAACACCAATCATCATCTCACACCTTTCAAACATCGAAGTGGCATTGCCAAGTTTTTTTGGGGAAAAAAAACAAAGTGTTTGCAAAAGGTGCCGGAAAGCAATTCTGGGTGGTGGTTTCAAATATTTTTTATTTTCCCCCCTTGTGGGGAAATGATCCAATTTGAGTAACATGTTTCAGATAGGTTGAAACCACCAACTAGACTTTCTAGTGAGATGCGATTTTTGCGTGGCCATTGTTGCTGCCTCTCAGATGGCGATTGTTTTTTCCACCACACTGGTCTTTGATGGGCTAACATCGAAAGATGGTGACTTGGCACAACAAAGAAGACATGTTGAAGCAAATGTTACTTTAAGAGGGCTTGAAGTCTCTCTACCTCATTTAGGGATTACAAGATTATAACATTGCATATACATATATATATATATACGCATATATACATATATACATATTATGTACATGAATAGTATAAGCATAACAATCAACATTGGAGAGGGTCTTTATCCAAGTTCTTTAGATTTCCGGTTCTTAAGTGTCCGTTTTTTGAACACCCCAAGTCACTTTCTTCATCCACCCCCCAAAAAAAACAGCACAAAACCAACAGTGACCAGGTTGGCGATTTTTCATCTACTTGACCCGTTGGAGCTTCATTTTGGAAAGCCTGTATTTTTGCCTTGCCGCCTGGGTCACCTTCCAAGCGCGAAGAATCACCTCAAAGAGGTCCTTCAATGAACCGCAGATATCTTCTTCGGACCGACGAGCCGCCGTGGGTGGGGGCGTCGTTGTTTTTTCCAAAACTTGCTAAGCGTGTGGTTTGCAGAGGCGTGTTTTTTTTTAGATAAATATCCACGGCCACTGGTCGGGTTGAAGGGGGTCCAGTTGTTCATTAAAGACTTTCCTTCTTCGGATAACCCGTACGGAGGATGTTTTGTTGGAGTGCTTGAAAAATAGGAAGTTGGGAATGGAAGTTGGGACATTCCCGGAATCGTCAATGGACCCATTTTGTTCACAGCAATTGTGGGACCCTTTTCCGCAGGACAGCCGACTTCCAAGATCTGTAAACAAGCTCAGTCGTTCTGTGGAACCCACTTGTGTTACAGATCTGGTGATGGATTTTTTTACAAAACACGTGGAAACATCAGGTGTTACTCATCTTTGAGACGCCTTTCAAAGGATTCGACTTTCCTCAGCTTTATGCGTCACCTTGGTAATCCCTAAGGTGCAAGCTATGTCGTTGCTGTGGACCTTGACATTTCCGATTTCCGTTTTGGTTTGTATGGCCTTTTGGACCCTCATCAATCCCATTTGGGATATGAAGATGCATCCAAACTTTGTGCCTTGAAGCCGTCGGACGTGAGGAAACAGAAAAAGTGACCGGCGAAAAAAAGATTCCCCCGGAAAAGCACCAAAATTAACAGCTCTAAAAAAAACGTTTTTTTTTAGGGCCACTGCATTTCACCATCCCAGAAAGGGAAAACAAAGAGCGTTTGGAGATTTGTGCAACTGTTGGATCTTTTTAGCGATTTGTTTTTTTCGTTTTTATCCCCAACCAAAAAAAAAAACATCCAGGTTCTTCCGAGTGACCCAAACTTGGGAGTTTTCAGAGGACCCTTTTCAAGGGGTTCTTGGTGACCTCCATTTGGGGAATCAAAGGGTCGCTTGGAAGAAGCTGGATTACTTGGAGGATCATCCCATTTAGTAAATGGTTAATAACCATGGTGATCATAAGTCCCCTAAGTAGGGTTATTCCCCTTCCAAATGGGCGTTTCATGGCTTACTAACCACTTACTAACTGGGATGATCCTCCAAGTAGGCATTAGGATTTGTTTTTTGATGAGGTCTTGGTCACAGAGCACTTCTTGAATATGCTGATGTTCATCGTGGAGTTTGTGCTGAATCGAAATATTTTCTATTTGAAGCACGGCATGATCATCTACATCTATGCATTGTTGTGCCTGAGAGCTGCAAGGAGTGATATTTTCAAAAAAAAGATTGGAAAAATGAAGAGCTGAATAGCTTCCATATAGCATGGTTTTGGAGAATTTCCCTGCAAAAAACAATTAAAAAAAGATAAAAAAAAGAAACAAGGGTAAGTTGGTCAAAGTACACTTTGTAGATCTAGAAGTACTTCATTGTATGCTGACTTGCTCCAATTATTTTTGTTTGACATGGTCATGTTGCGATGTTTAGAGCCAGATTTTTGTCACGGGGACTTTCATTAAAGTCCTGAGGTATATCCTTTGGAGCCTCATCCATTTCGTCGCAAAAATCGGTGTTGCTCCAGCGATGGCATGTGCAGCGCTCAACGATTCTTTGAAGCCGAATGGATGACAAAACAACCTGGGGTTGAGAGCCATTTCTGAGGTAAAACCTACCCCTTGGAAGAGTGTCCTATCTATCCCGTGCTCGATTGGCATCACCCGGGAAGGAGACAAAGAATATCCTCCTGGATGTGATTCTGTGAATATCATTGGGAATAAAAAGCTTTGAAGGCATGAGGATGCAGGCAAATGGAGTAGTTTTCTTCAAATTTTAAAAAGAAAAATAAAGAAAAACGTCAGATATTTTCGATCAGCATTTGCAAGGCTGCAAAGTTGTGAAGTGGTCGTGAAGTGGTCACAACCCAGTATACCCAATGTCAACCAATGTATTGATAATTCGCTTGATTTGTTGATCTAAAAAAAATCCAGGACTCTTGTGGTGTTCTTGGGGGTGACAAGCTCAGTCTTTGTCCGATGTTTCCCGGTGACGTTTCGGGACTCCAGTTCAAAATTTCCGCCATGTTCTCAGAGGTTTTGTTACCACTACTCCCCGGAAAACGAACGAATTTCCCCTGAAAATGAATGGTTGGAAGATGTATTTCCTATTAAAACAGTCCTTTTTTAGGGGACATGTTAGTTTTCTGGGGTGTAAATCCGTGAAGTTCAATGGTCCAAAAAAACTTCAGGTGACTTTTGCAACAGTAGTGCTGCAGATGCTCATTTGGACCTGCACTCGCAAACGAGATCAAAGATTCACGATCCGATCTGGATCTCTCACGGTCGACCGTGATTCAGAGATTTAAAGAGTTTGAAAAAAACCTGCCAAAAAAAAAGAAAAAAAAACCTGCAAAGGCAAGCAGTGCAAAGGCAGTCCGAGGAATCAAAAGTGTACAGCGCCGGGGTGATAGCAGATGTGTTTCAACCTTTGCAGGTGTTCCACCGGACCAGGGCACCAGGGCCCCGCGGATCCCCCACGACATCTTCGTCACGTCGGTGGTTACCGGTTGGCTGCTTTGGCTCTACCATAAGACTGAAAGTAGTCACCAAAATCCAACAGGAACAACACGGTGGGATCTCGAAAACTGAAAATGGGAACCCATGGCGGAAAACAACAAAAAAAACTGATACTTAAAACTGGGTTGCTCCCCGGCTCATGATGCCAGTCTCCACCAAGAATGGGGATTTTTCTTTCGGAAGGAAAGGGATCAATATTATAAAGCTTTACTTTCGACTATGAGGGTGTTGCCAAAAATAGTGGTACCCCCAAATCATCAATTTTGATAGGGTTTTCCATTATAAATCATCCATTTCGGGGTACCTCTATTTTTGGAAACACCCATCAGGGGCTTCGCTTCCCCACGTACCACACAAACTCCACTCAAAAACACGGAAGATCTTGAAGATCAAGCCATGAGTCACGCTCGCCTCATGCCTCCGCCGGTGAAGGCGTGAAAATTCTTCCTGGATCTTAGATGTTTGAGAAGATTCTTGGGAAATTGTTTGGCACGTTTTGAATAAATCATGTCAATTTCCTGCAGAAAAATACAAAAGGAGCGAATTTGTGTACTTCTGTGATGTATGTGAGTTCTAAGTAAAAAAATAAATGAGTTGCAAAAGGTGTGCAAAATGATTTCTTGAACATCAGGTGGGCAAAGGGTTTTTCCCAAAAATCAGGTCCAGACAGACACATGAAGAAATTTCAAAAAAAAATCCAACAACAAAAATGTTTTTTTCTATGCTCCAGGCATTCCAGACTCCCTACAATCATCTTCGATATCGATATCCAGAAACCTGGAAAAGGCCGGGCCCAGTTTGGCACAAGTCACATCAGGTCGTCATGGTCGATTGTCACCTCCAACGGCCCAACAAACAGCCTTTCTTGGATGTCCCGTTTGAAGTTAGTAAATGGTTAGGATCCGTGGGTTATAACCCCAAGGAATACTCCATTTATAAGTAGGTTATTTCACCCATTTACTAACCATTGATCCTAACTTCAAACGGGACATACAAGTTGGGGTCTGCCAGGCTTGTTACAATGCAGGAAAGCAAAGATCCTTGTCCTAATGGTTTGCAATTGAAATTGTTACTTGGCTACAATATTTGGTTTCATGGTTTGAAAGGGTGGTCGTGAAACAACCAACTTGTTGTTGCACTTCGGGACTTGTTTTGGGTAACAAGATGTAAAAAGCCAACAACAAAAAAATGTGATGTGTGCAGGATATGATGTTTATCTCCAGTATGCATTGAATGATTGGACTTGGGTATTCCTTGAAATTTGCACACATGCCGTGACGCTACACCCAAATCACCAAAACCCAGGAGCTTGGAGAGTGGCATGAAGAAGTCTGCATCGCTTCCGAACGTTTCCAAAAAGCACAGCAAGCACAGGTTGGGGTTGTCACATTTTTGATCGATGATGAATCAACAGGTGTCAGGAGTCATTATCCATATCTGAGGGGATCAAACAATACAATTCTATGGTTATTTTTAAAGGGATTTCCTGAAAAAAAACGCCTTGTTTGGGTTGGTGTCATATTTTAAGACCCCTGTTGAAGGAGGGTTGAGATTCGCGTTTTCATGATTTGACCGTGACACAACTTGTGAAGGATTGAGAGTCCTATTCATATATGTTGATGAGCTAAAAGTGTCAAGGTCCGTCATGGAAGCGTTCGCAAAACTTTTCAAAAGCATTGGGAAGCTTATGCAAAACAAATCATCCCATGTTTGCTGAGTTTGAGATGTAATGTTGATGGAAAAAATCCAGCTAACCAGTTGAGGTTGGTAGTTTATCCCATAATTAAGCAGGGTTCTTTTACATCCAAACAGTACGTAGTGGTTGTCAACGGGATTTCTGAACCATCAACCAGCTAGGGTATGCCAACACTATGTGAAAAAAATTGCCAGGTCTGACAGCGAGGGTCGAAGAAAAAGACATGGGGTGGGGAAGCCCAAGAATCATGTATGCCGACTGTACAGCAGTCGAAAAAAAATGATGGAATCTCCTGAACCTTGGTCAATGAATGATCCAATTTTGCTGGGCAAATTATAACGAAAAAACCCGCCGAGGTCACCTTAAATATCTTAAATGCTGGTTTAGTAAGGGAATCCCCCCCAAAATCCCCTTAATTCAGGTTTAGGAATTATACTAATTTGCCCAGAATTTGACAAGCATATTATGTTTGTTTTTTCAATGAGTGGCGATTAAGCACCAACTAACGTCCCTGAAACTAACAGCAAAAGCAGCTGAAAATCATCTTCCAACCATCGATTTTCAGGGGCGATTTGTTAGTTTCAGGGAGGGTAGCAGTCTGTGCAAATTTGATTCATGGTCTGTGAATGGGGATGACAAATAATTTCTGTAGCCGAGATAAGTAGCCCACAACTGATTAGGAGGAGGCAGAGCATGATGCGGATGATGCGGCCAACCATGCTGATGCGGTTAACGATGGTGAAGATGCTGGCAAGCTGATAATGCTGATGATGCTGCTTGCAGATGACGATATTGATATTACACATGTTGTTGTGATGATTATGATTATTTTATATTATTGTTACTTTAGTATTATTAATATGGTCATGCTGATGCTATTGTTATTACCATTAGTACCATTAGTTCGGTTAAGTTGTTGTCCTTATATCTTTTGTCGTCGCTGTTGTCATTGCCGTCGTCATCATCATCATCATCATCACCATCATCATCATCATCATCACCTTTGTCATCATTAACGATCCTTGTCCCTGTCCTCGTCGTAGTTGTCGTAGTCGTCGTGACCGTCATCATCGCCAGTATTACCTGCTATCATCATTGTGAGTATCTTTTCTTGGTACAGATACGTGACTGATAATAATGATCTACAAATATTTGCTGTCATTCTTGAAAAAGAACTATGTTGTTTTTGCTCACTAGTCTAGATAATTCCCTGCTCTGGGCTTGCAGAGGACAATGACGGTCAGAAGCCACGAAGGCGTGGTCAAAACAGCTCTCAACGATTAAAAGACATTGAAGACACTCGCAGACGATCCCGTTCAACATGTAAACTAACATAGCCCCTGAAAATAGGCCATCCTAAAATGAAACTGGTATTTTTCATGTGCGAAAATGCTAGTTTCAGGAGAGTAAATACCTCGTTTCTGAAGCATTTCTTTGAATTTTTGGCGCCCGAAATTCAGAGAAATGATCCAAGTTGGCTTTTCATTGGTTTTTGGTTTCGGAAAATGGATCATCGATTCATCAAAATCGATTCATCCAGGGCTTCATGGGATTGATGTGGATCATCTGGGCACATCTTAGATTAGCCTTATTTGTTGCAGAGCTCCTTTGAGTTTAGTGGGATTTTACCCTTTAACCCACTAAAAGTTTCACTTTAAGCAGGGGACCTAAGGGTTGCCATGAATTGATGTGGATTTATGCTTGTCGCGAATCAGAAGATGGCGAAAGGTCTTTCGAAAAGGTCTGAGAAAAGGTCACATGGGGTCAAAAACTGGATGGAAAAGCTGAGTCCAATCATGGGTCATGGGCAGGAAAAAGGAGCTGACAGAAGAGGAGAAGGTATCTATGCTGAAGATGCTTGGAAGTGAAATGGATAAGATGTTGGTGTTTCCAAAAATAGTGGTACCCCAAAATGGATGGTTTATGATGGAAAACCCCATTAAAATGGATGATTTGAGGGTACCATTATTTTTTGGAAACACCAATCTCAACAGGTTGGTTTTTCCAATCTACCTTTTGGCCACAGGGGAAGGTTCACTGATACCTGTTGATGGAAGAAATCCGGTTAATTAACCAGTTGCTTATATGTAGTTTATCCCATAATTAAACAGGGTTTTATAAATTCCCAGGTGGTTGGCCTTGGGATTTCTGAACCATCAACAGTAGCATGGTTTCCCACATCAAAAAAAAGTTGCTTCGCCAAGAAACCCCACCGGATTCGAGGAGAATGAACGCTTTTGCCAAGCGAAATCCCAACGGTGGCGTCGCTGAAGGTGTGAAACTCCTGCGATCATTTATCTCACGCGGAATGTGTGTGTGTGTGTTTTTAGGGACACCCACCTGGAACCCTAAACAACCATCCTTTCTAAATGGATGGATGGATGTTTGGTGATTTCCAAGCATTTCCTTTGTCAAGATTTTATTCATCAAATTGATAGCCAATGGTTGGCCTTGGAGTTCCAGGTGCAAGAAAAAAAACCCTCCGAATTCTGATGCCTCACATTTTCCTATGTCTCGGTTGGGGTATGTGGCATGTAAATTCCATGACTGAGATGCCTCCCGTGGACCAGGTGATGGAAGCTATCATCACATCGTCACCTGCTCTTTGTCAGCATTCAAAAAGTTTGGAATCAAAAGATCTACATGAATTTCCTCCATGTTTCCTTGAAATACTGTTGATATCGGAGAAATCCCAAGGCCAGCCACCGTTTGGATCTATAAAACCCCCTGTGAATAGTGGGACAAACTACAAACCTCAACTGGTGCGTTTATCGCCCAGCATGGCTTTCAAGTCTTGGATTTCTTGCATGCCAACCGAACGACAGAAAATTTCTACACCCCCCGAAAAGTAACATGACAATGGAAAAACACCCTTATTAATATGGGTGTTTCCAAAAATAGGGGTACCCCAAAATGGATGGTTTATAATGGAAAACCCTATTAAAATGGATGATTTGGGGGTACCACTATTTTCGGAAACATCCATATAGGAGGTATATTTTCATTCGGTGTTTTTTTCCATTGTGATGGTATAGTTTTTGGTGGCTTATCGCCTTCATGGCACATGTTTTCGTCATATGCAGCTCGTGCTCGGGGGGGGGAGATTTCGATCTGACGCCATTGAGGTTACGAAAGACAGCAGAGGACGTTCTGATGTCGACGAAGTTTCAAGATGTTTTAATCTGACTGCTGAATACACATCAATTGGACAAAGCTCAGCTTCTGAGAGCTTCTCGTAGTATGTCTAGGTGGTCGTTTCAAATATTTTTTATTTTCACCCCTATTTCCAACCAGTATGTCAATTTAGCTTTCAACATGTGAAAGCTTGTCAGACTGATTTGTTTGTCTCTTCATGTCATCTGCAGAAGCGAAAAATATACATGGAACCCATGACGGATCCATGGGACGAATGGTATATGTACCTATCCATGAAAACCATACAAATCAACTAGATAGATTCATGGATCGGTAAATATACCGTTCGTCGGATGGATGCGTTCATGGATGGGTGTTTCTTCTCAGCAACAAAGACTTGCTGGGGAAACCCGACCACTCTGCCGGGGCACCTCAAATGAGGGTTGTCCAGGGCGTAAAATCTGCCATGCTGAAAACCAGCAACACGTGATCATCCAAGTTGTGGGACAAGAAGGATATCTGAGATACTATAAAACATGCCATGAGCCCCCAAAACCCATCGAAACATGAAAGGTTTTGGCCACCTAAAAAACCAGCTTATTTACCATAAAAAAACCTCTAAACATGTAGGTTTGGGGGGCCCATGGTGTATTTTTTTTTACGATTACTGTATACACAGGGATCCTCGATATGATTATAATTCTTAGTAGGGGATCCCAATATTATAGACCTTTACTTCCTACTGGCATGCTGGGAGGGAGAGCATCCCAACATATCTAGGTGGTTATTGTTTCAAATATTTTTCTCCCATACTTGAGGAAATGATCCAATTTGACTAATATATGTTTCAAATGGGTTGAAACCACTAACTAGTGTACTTATTCTCATCAATCAATAGTGTTGTTCCGAAGAGGGATTTGTTTTGCAGTCTTTGTTCCAATCGTCATGTCGATGTCAACTCGAGTTGATACACCTACCGACACATCAAGCAGAGCTGATTCTTGTAGGTCATGGCAGATGGTGGGAGCTTGTAGTTGTACATGGACCATTTTGTACCACTGTATGGTGAGACGACTTGTGCATCGAGATGAAAAAAGTCGCAAGTTTCGACGAAAAAGTCGCGCCTGCAAGAGGTGTTTTCTAAAGTGCCGAGGTGCAAGAGAGTTTCTATCTAAACCATTGAAGACCTATATATAGGGGTTTCCTAAAATAGTGGTACCCCAATATGGATGGTGAAAATAATTGGAAACCCTATTCAAAATGGGATGATTTGGGGGGAACCACCATTTAAGGAAACACCCATATGCGTATGATGATTGCCCCTGATATCAAGTCTCTCAATCAGTTCGCAACCCCTGTTTGTTTAATGGTTCCTTTTTCTAACAGCTCGGAACCCTCAAAATGCCTCAAAAAGTCCGGCAAGCGGCATGCCACAGGCCACGCGGAAATCGGCCAGCTGATTCTGTGGCGTCGCGGTAGTTTGTGTTCCAAAGTGGGACGCTGAACTCTTCCTCGTGAAACATACCCCCTCAACAGTAGGGGGAGATGAAAAGAATCCTAAGTACGTGCTCCATACATGAGGGGAGACCTATAATAATGTCAGATTGAACATTTATACTTGTACATCCCTAAACCGGAGTGTGGGAGGGAGCACATTTCAAAAAGTGAACCGAACATATTTTGATCCGTTTTACCCCCTCCCCGTGGTCTAGTGAGTCAGTGATGCTTGCAAATATCCATGCAGCCAGAAGGAGACATGTTTGAAGTTTCACGGGTTTATGAAGAGCTCTTTGGAATTTGAGAACTGCCAAAAGAAACATGCCCTTCACTGTGTTGTAGTGCGACAAGTTGTACATCTTGCAGCTTTTCATTGTTCGAAATACTGACAACAGTGGCAAGAATGCACTAAAAAAAGGAACTCGAATGCAACTTGGGGCAACAACACACGATTCGTTTCGCAAAAAAACATGTTGCCCTTTCGCAAACAGCTTTCCTGTTTGTTGGGTCACTCTTGAACGAGCAAAAAAGAAAAGAAACGCTTTCCGGAACTTCCATCTCACACCATCCCCCAACCGCTTGGGGAGAACCATTCCAGCGCTTCCCATGGGTCCGGAGGACGAGAGTTACCATGAGCTGCCAAGCTCTGAAAGTTTGCAACGTTTTGCAAAGCGAGTCTATTGCTGCGTGCCGTTTTTACACCTAAGCCTTGTACCTTTCGTGCTTTTCTACTGCATCCTTGCCAAGGCGGGTTTTTGTTTGTCAAAAAATCCCAGGGATTTTGGAAATCATGAGCCCCCAAAACCCATGGAAAAATAAAGGTTTGGGCCACCTAAAAACCGGGTTATTTACCATAAAAAACATCTAAAAATGTAGGTTTGGGGGGGCTCATGGTGGAAACATACATCGAAAAAAGATCGGATTGATGTTTTTGGCGGTTTTGAAAGCCTCACCCGAGGCCCGTTTGTTCCAACGATTGGAGGGCTTGAAGAACTCTCGTCTTTGTTCAATCTCCTGTCACTAAGTCATTTTTTTAGCTACTGGGTGCATGCATCCTTTCAAACCCAAACGTACTCAACCACTTTCCCCGCAAAAGATGCCGCGAAGGATGATAATGTTCGGATCCGTTCCGCTAAAGCAATCAACGGCGGGTCATTAGCTTTTGAGCACCGCTCAGTCAGTTGGAGATAGTTGAAGGGTGGAATTCCCACAGCTCTTCTTGCACAAGGGTGATAGTGCTGATTCATTTCAATCGTACTTTCTAGGTGGTGGTTTCAAATGCTTTTTATGTTCACCCCTATTTGGTGAAGATTCCCATTTTGACTAATATTTTTGAGATGGGTTGAAACCACCAACCAGTTTTGAATGTTTGAGTTCTTTCATGTGATTTGCCTTTAACGGTGTGGTGTTTGGATTCGATGAGCCCCAAAAAACCATTGGCAAAATACCAGGGTTAAGTTTTGGCCACCTAAAAACCCATGTCAGATTTACCATCAAAACCCTCTAAACATGTAGGTTGTGGATGGTTTTGGGGGGTTTTCCCTGGTTGCAGTCGTTTTTTTTGTCAGGCTGACCATGTACCCTGGACAGTCTTCTTGATTGGAGCCGGTGGCTGGTGGTTAGCATTCATCCTTAGAGTTCCTATCATCCTGGCAAGCAAGGCACGATTTTTCTGGGGGGG
>DF239440.1:0-33012 GCA_000507305.1 Breviolum minutum Mf 1.05b.01 | reverse complement strand
GGGGGGTAACCATATTACCGACTTTTTGTTGGTTTCATACCATGGGAACCCACAACCTTCATTTTTAGGGGCTATAACCCATATATTGGGGGTTTTAAACCTTCGTTTTCCATGGTTTTGGGGTCCAAGGGTAATTTATCATAAAGGACTCAGTTTCAAAAGATCAAAAGGATAACATGTTAAGAAAACAGGTCCTTTATGACTCGTCAGTCAAATTTCATGATATAGTAGATGATACTGTTGATGAAAGAGATCCTGCACCACAAAGAGATCCTGCACCACCAGGGATCTATAAAACCGTGTTAAATATTTGTAATAGTGTTGGTGAGGGACATCGGACATTTGGCATGATTCCAACAATTGATTTAGATGCTGGGGCAATGGCTGTTTCATGTCGGGGCCACCATGTTTACTCCCATGGTCAGGGCATAGTGAAAGAAGAGTCCAAGCTTCAGAACATCACGATTTTGCTCTCAGGCCCAGCCGAGGACGATCTTCCGAAATTCTCGATGTTCCTTCATGCCTTAAATGGCCTTGTTGGTTAGACGTTTACACAGAAGAAAAAGGAAAGGATGCGACCATGCAACCTTTTTGTGCATCGGAACCAGCATAGTTTGAAAGATTGCGATGTGAGGGTATCAAATTTCCACTGTGTGGGTATCAAATGTCCACTGTCCACATGAATTTGTTGATTAATTATATGCAAGCACAGTTTCTGCCAACAAAAGGATGTCTGTAGCAAGGTCAACAAGGCATAAGAAGTATCCAATCAATCCCCCAAATTTTTAACAGAAAATGAAGCATACCTTTGTGGCTAGTATCCGACCCAAAACCTTTGGATGACTACCGGATACACATCCAGTCATGGTTTTAGATGTGAGGAGAGCGTCCGCATCGCCATCCTGTTCCTGTGTGGATGGAACACTCATTTTGGGCACATCTTTGCGTTAGGCGCCAATGAGGGAAAACTCCTGTTTTCATGTTTTTCCAAAAGATTCACATTGTCTCAGTTTCTTGCCGTCGCACCAAACCGAAGTGTCCCAAAAGAACTAAACTTAAACTAAATCCTCTATCGCATTTCGCATCTCTGAGATCAAAGACAGATTGCTTGGCAAAGCCCCATCTTTTGCTCAAAATCCTCATTTTTCGATGCATGGACCGGGACGCTCCAGGTTTGGGCTGGACAGGTATCGAATTGCTTTTTACGGTGCTGCAATGTGTTGCATCAGTTCAGCTCCTTCATGGTGTCCAGCAAGGAGATGCTAAAGCCATCGAGGCCTTCAACTTTTTTTCGCTGAGATCAGGAGGTTTGAAACGTGGGGGGTTTTTGTTGTTGATGTTAAATGATGTGAAACATAGTGATAACATAATATATACTGTGTATATGATATATATATATATCAAAATGTATTATAATTGCATATTACCATGGGCCGCCCCCAAACACCTACATGTTTAGATTACACGTTTGTTTAATGGTAAATAAACCTGGTTTTTAGGTATCCAAAAGCCTTTCATTTTTCCCAGTGGGGGTTTTGGGGGTTCATGCTCCAGGCCTTTGGAGCATTAAGAACTCAAACCGGACGCGATCCATTATCATTGGATCCGGCTTGGGGTGTTCTGGAACGTTGTAGTGCTCATGCAATACACATCTCTATGTACCTGGGCACCAACACGAGATACTGTTGATGGTTGGTTGAAATTTTTGCGGATTCACCAATGCAAGAAACAAATGCAAAAGGATGACATCATTTGCCATATCATTCATTTCCCATTTATTTGAGGGTTGGTAGTTTATCGTCCTGATGACTTGAAGTCATCACGCTGAGGTCATTGTATGGAGGCTTATCTCCTTGGATCTTCCTGATAACAGCACCAGCTCATTCCATTCTGAATTGGTCGACTGTTAAGCTGATGTCAAAGATTGGCATCCTCGTTGTTGTGTCTCATCTCAACGATCACATAGGTCCCACCAAACGGGAAGTTGGGAAAATCATCGACTCAAAAGTGCCTTTAAAACGGGATATGTTAGTTCCCAGGGGGGTACCTTTTTCAACTTTGCCAATTGAGTCGAGGAGGGCGTAAAGGTACGTTTCTGGTTGGACATAGGACATTGGATTTTTTGGTGGGTTTTGGGGGGAGGAGATCCAATGCAGATCCTGTAATTTCCTGCTTTGAAGGGTCAGACCGTCAGATGGAGATGGTGTTGTTGTTGTTGTTGTTGTTGTTGTTGTTGTTGTTGTTGTTGTTGTCGGGTGAAAAGAAACATGGTCACCCAAATTATTAGTCAAAATGTGTTTTTCTGTTAGTAAAACAGGTATGTGTTGAAAAAGCTGGGGAATAGAAATGGATGCTTGGAAGATTAAATTTATTTCTTTATGTTTCGGCCTATGTTCCATGGTGATTTGTTAGTTTCAAGGGCCAAAATCACCCAGAATCTTCTTAGAAATCCCCAAAAAACAAAGACAAAAAAGGATATCTCAAGGTATCCCAAACATCTTCCAGGATATCCCAAATTAATTATGTTCCAGGGTATCCCCCCAAAAAAGAAACGTCCAAAATCTTCGAAAAACCCAAGGAGACGCTTCTCTTTTGCGCGTCCGTTGCCTTGATGGGCGCAGCATTGGCAATCTGGGGACATTGATTTGATTGGAAATTGCTCGGTACACCCTGGAAGATTAACGGCTGGAACCTACAGCCATCACCCATGAAAAGAAAGGAAAATCATCTGAAGCAGACCTCCATGGTTGGACATGTTGAACCGCCGTTAATCTTCAGGGGTGTAGATTTGATTGTACATTTGAAGATGCACTTTAAGAACAAAACCTTCCAATGGCTTGAAGTGTTGCTTTGGAAACGTTGTTCAAATCACTTTGCAACAGGTTTGTTCGGAAAAAAGAGACAGGTCTCCCTGCATTTGGACCAGGCTTGATGATAGAACTCCAGATTTTTGTTCGACGTTTTTTTTGTGCTCAGAATCCTTTTTAGATGGTGTTCACCCGTCAGCTGGATTGAGATCCCTGATTTGGGCAAAATTCATGCCAGCCGCCATTTTGATTTCAAAGGTCATTGTGAAGAGATTAGCGATAGCTGCGAAGACAGCACCATGAACCATGTGAAGGGTTTGGGTTTTTTCTTCTTACATGTGCAAGAGTTTGCAAATGGTGTGAGTCCAAACCAAAACAGTAGCAGCCTCAACTTTGCCACCAACAAGTTCCTTGTTGTTTTGCATGGGTATTGAACAGATTAGACAAGTGCTTAACAATGTTGTTTTATGATATATTATTGCCATCATTGGCAATACAAGTGCCTACCACGATCTCAACAAGTTCGATGGTATCATGTGAGCCTTTTCCCTGCAAAGAAATTTATCGAGTTGCAAGTTGTGGTTTTCGCTGCCTTCTTGAGAGCCATGAAGTGCTTTGGATGTCGCTGAAGAAGCAGGTGGGATACGGGTTGGCGCCAACCGGGTAACCAGTGAAGGAAGAAGCAAAAATCCACCTCAACTGTCCTGACATCATGTTTTATCCCAGACTTTGATGGTACAGAATCTGTTCTCATTCAAAGGTGTTTTGTCACCTCCAGATTCGAAAGGTTCATGTGCCGCCGTAGCCATTTTTGTTAAGGCCATGCACATGCAGGCAAGTTCCCCCAAAAGCGAAGGTATACCAATTGGAACAAAGTGATTTGTAACAAGAGTTTGACCCAGAAACTTCCAGCAACTGGTTTTGAAGCACCGAACTTATCGTGCAGAACTTTGTTTAGCTTGGGCAGCCGCGATGGTTTACCATGAACGGACTTTATCATCTCCTTTGTCTGCATTCCCTCAGAATGTGCTTTGGATCAAGAGTTGGCATCTTGTGGAGTGGTGTCACTCTGCAGTTCAAGCTAGTACATAGATCTATAGTGGATCTGAAAATCCAATAGAAATTCTCAAAAGCATCCATTTTTTGTGCAAGACCCACCTTTGCTAAGATGTATTTCAGAGTAGGTTTGTTTCTCTGTTTTTTTGTTCCAATTTTGAAGGCAGCCGTGATTTCCTTGGTGGTGGCAACTCAAATATTTTTGAAATTTTCACCCCAAAATTCAAAACCCTTGGGGAAGAAAATCACCCAATTTGACGACAAACGCGCATATTTTTCAGATGGTAAAAGGTGGTTGAAAAACCAGCAACTATAGTAGCCAACAAAAATGCTGCGAAAATTAATAGTGACTCAAGGTACAACTCCAGTGTCTGAGACCTGGTAGACCCCTAAGGGATGATCCCAAAACTGGGTGGTGGCGTTTCTCAAATATTTTTTGGAATCGCTCACCCCAAAACCTTGGGGAAGATGTCTTCACCCATTTTGACGACAAACGCATATGTTTTCAAAGGGGTTGGTGAATTCAACCACCAACTAGTCCTGATTGCAAAAAACATTTTCTATCATTTTCGAGTCAATCCAAGATTTGGGGAACACCATGATCCAATTTGCAACTTATAAATGTTGCAACTTAAAGATATATGTCAACATTGCTATTGGCTATGGGCCCTGGTTATGAAGATATGAAAATAGGGGAAGATTCCCATTGGTGAAAAACCACCAACCAGAAAAGGCCTCCCCCAAAAAATCAAGCCTTCAATTTTCGCATTTTCCAAGGTGATGCAGCCGCAAGCCTTCACCCAAGTCATGCATGAGTTCTTCGGTTGGACACCACCGGGGGACCAAATGGGGGGGATGGGGGTTCGATAGATGGAACTCCGGTGGTGGATACAAAAATGCGATTTATATGGCCAAATATCTGGAGGAAAACCACACGTGTTTGAAGTTGCGGGTTTTTTACCAATTTCCTTGTTGAAGTCAAACATAACATTGACCAAAATGATGAAATTGTGTTTTGGTTTATGTTTTGAACTTGGTGTTTTTTTCTGACTTTTTGTGTGTTAAATGTGTGTTTGTTTCCAAAGGGTGTTTGTTTTTTAAGGCAAGCTACCTTACAACGGGGAGGTCTGGCAAGCAACCTGAGGTATGGCTATATGGGAAGGGATGTGGATGAGAAGATGTGCACTGGAAAGAAAAAGTTCTATTTGTCGCCGTTTCGCCAAGAAGCTTGGGTGGTACCACGGTACAGTGGTACGTGACGGGGAAAATCATGTTTGCCGTTTTGCGATCAACAAGCGGTACTCGGATCTTTACAAGAAAAACGAAAGGCGTAGAGATCCAATGGCATTTGCATCCACGCAATTTTGCATCCCAACAGCTAATCATCAAAAAGTTCCAGGTTAACATACTTGGGAACCCCTAGGTACCCAACCATTTGTAAATGGTTGGGCCACATCAATTGGATGATTATCATGAACCAAATCTTTATCTTTGGGAAAATGGTATGGAAATCACGAAAAACATCCATTTCCATCCATTTTATATGGATGGTTGTTGCCAACAGGGTTCGTTCCGGGTTGCCATGAAGAAACCCAAGGAAGAAACCACCAAGTGGGTCATTGATCGTGTCCCAATGCCCGAGCCCAATCGAACACCACGGGTGGGTCGCGCCAAGAATGAGAAGGACGATCCAGTTGAACCACCAAGTCGCAGCTGGAAGGGGCCAGTCATGAAAAACTCACCGACTTCTTGAAACCGAATGATGACATGAAATGTGGAACAAAAAACCTATTGAATTATGTAGAATCATATGAATTATGTATGGAATCATGTGAAATCGCATGAAAAAGTCATGAAGACGAATAAATCAGCATGGCCATGGCATTGGAATGGCATTGGAAGAATAAGTGGACTTTTGCTTGCCTTCAATTTTGCCTGCCCGGTAGGAGATTATTGCACGAGCACGCAGATTGATTATCAATTCCAAGGTTTGGAGTGGTTATGACGGTTATACCCTCCACAACACCAACAGTTCGCCCCTGAAAATAGGCCTTCGAACCCAAAGGGAAGCCAGATCATCTCAGACACGTGAGCTGCTCTTGTGTCATATATGTCGTTTCATCATGATTCGATAAAGTGTTCATTCTCGATTTCATGTGGTAAAAAAGCGAAAACGGGTTGGTTGGGTCGGGAGTTCTGCGACCCTTCCGGGATTTTTTGTTAGCCCCATATGGGAATCCCAATTGACGAACCAGTATATTGGAATCTCTTCCTTTCTCATTTGCAGGCCATTGTTTTTGGTAATCAAAGCCTCCTTTTTTTGCTTGTTTTTTTTGTCTCTGAATGGCACACAAAGACGGCATTTGTCAAAAAAGTCTCACCCAAAAAGCATTTGATACTGTTGATCGTTCAGAAATCCTGCACCAGTTGATAGGAACGGTAGTTTACCAACCAGTATTTATTGCAAGGTTTTTTCTTTACATCCCAAACGGTGGGTTGGTTGGCCTTGGGATTTCTTCTGTTGCCATCAACAGTACCAATCCCAAACAACCACCTGGGATGTAAAAAAAACCTTGCGCAAATACTGGTAAATCTACCGTTCCCTCAACTGGTTAGCCGGATTTCTTCCGTTGCCATCTAAACAGCAACCGTACCAACCCGCGGGAAAGTTCAGGCGCAAAGCAATTTGTCCTGGGATCTCATCTTTATGAACCATGCTGAGGAGCTCAACTTCCAGGACCAAAAATGCGATCGGAAGGCCTAAGGGGTCCAAGACCCAAGTACTCCCCCTATAAATGCTACTGACGTTTTTTTTGCCCCCTAGGTTCTTATTGATAAAGATTATTATAAAAACCATAAGGCCCATAATAAGGCCAACTGTTAGACCCTTATTTATCTTGGGGGGTGGTGATGGTGGCTTTGGGGGGGAAGGGGTACCCGTAAATCTTTGTGAATTGAGAAGTGCAAAAGGCCAATGCTGGTAGGGTTCCAGGTACCCACTCATCATTGGTGGTTTGTTCTTTGTTTAGTAAGACTTGAAATTTTTATCCTCCGGTTTTTACGAACCAAGGCAACAGAATTGGATTTTTTCTCCTCTTTTTTCCAATCGGAGATACATCTGAGATGTACAGTAAGACGGTCCCGCCTCAGCAGGAGTTGAAGAAGTGCCTACGACGTGATTTGGCAATCTCTCCCAAAGCCTTATCGGACTTTGATATGAAGGCGCCCCGCAAAATTGGAGCTAACACGCGTCCGAAACGGGACGGTCCGGACGACTTTCCGACCCACTCAGCAGCAGGGAAGCAAACGAAGAGATTTCAATTTTTTTGCAAACGAGTCCTTGTCTTTTTGCCAGAGGGGTTTTATAAGTATCATTGAAAGTGGCTTAGAACCATGCTAAAATGATAATTAAGATGATGACTGTTTACTGCAACCGGTTTTTTGATGATACTTTCATATGGCAAGGGGGCATCCATCTCTATCATCGCAAAAACCCTGAGGTGCTATTTTCAGAGCTTGATGCGGACAAGAGTGGAACAGCAACTTGGCTTTTGATGCTCGGAGTTTTTGGAATCTGAGATGTTTTCCAAAATGTCATCTAAGCGAAAACCATTCAAAAAAAAAAAACGCACAAAACATTGGAAAACACCCACCATGCAAAAGGCATGTTCCTTTTGTTCAAGCACACTTTACAAGCACATATTCATACATCTTCCCATATTTTCCAATAAGGGAAGTCAGTTGTAACCTCGGATGTGTTGGTAACCTTCATGGGTCAAGGTCAACATACGAGAGATGATGAGTTATGTAGCACATGGACCAAAGCGATGCTGGGTTGCAAGGTAAGTTGCAAACAGGTTGGTTGCAGTTGCTGCGAAAATCCATGGGTTTTTCCAGTCATGACTTTTTCTGGTTGACTGGTACACTTGACAAATCTTGACAAATTGCTGAAAAGCTGCAGCTATGCCATGCTATACCATGTTTGGCTTTCTCACTCCCTAGCAATGGACCAGCTAAAGGAGAGTACGTTTCTTAATTGTGCTTATTGTGTCGCAGAGGGTTTCATGTATAGTATGGAATGCAGTGATTCTGTCTTGAAGTGTCCTCAAGTATGTCCTGTACGAATATGAGTAGTCTATGTCCCAAACGGGTTTCCGTTTGTAATAGCACAGCAAGTGCCCTAAAGCACAACCTTGAGGATGTGTCGAAGTTTTTGATAAAATACGATAACTTCGGGTTGTTGTTGCCATGGGCCCCAAAACCTACATGTTCAGCGGTTTTTTTATGATAATGTATGGTAAATAAGTTGGTTTTTAGGTGACCAAAGACTTTAGGGTTTCATGATTTTGGGGGCTCATGGTGAAGATCATGGTGAAGATTGGTTCGAGAAATTACCCTCCAGGAAACTAACATATCCCCCCAAAAATGGCATTTTGAGTCGATGATTTTCCTTTTCCCAAGGTGGGATATGTTAATCCCCTGGAGGGTATAGTCTCAGACACCCAAAAAAAATGCTCCACTCAGGAATTCATGATGAGGAGGCCATGTTGTTGAAACGAACAGCTCGTGTCCGAAGAAATTTGAAGCTTGGAAATGCATAAATTTCCGAAAATGGTGGGGTAAAATCCCCCCAAAATCATCCATTAAAAAATAGGGGGTTTTCCATTATTTTTACCATCCATTTTGGGATACCCCTATTTTTGCATAAAGTTGAAGAAGACTTCCATGAGCCAATCTGACACTGGCAAAGCTGGCAATGAAAAAATGGCCAAACAAAACGGTTGTTCAATAGGTTATATCGGGGACTATACTGACTATACTACCAGGTTTATTATTAGGGATTATATATATAATAAACCATTATAGGATCCCTATTAAACAACCAGTATAATTTAATGGAAAGTAAGGCCGTTTTTTTTTTGCTGAAGTGTTGATTTGATCAAATTCCAACACAAGTCTCGGTCAGAACATGGTCGAAACGTGTCGAAAAAATCATCCCAAATCCATCATAGCTCCAGGTGTTTGAGTTTCGTTGTTTGTGTTTGTCCACCATCTTTGTCACACCGAAAATTCTCGTTAGAATAATTTTCCCACCGGAAAAACACAAACGGCAGCGGGTCCTTCCCAGGAACATGGCATGTCGTAAATTCGTTTGGGAAGCTCAGAATCATTTGCAGTTTGCATTTTTGAAAGCTGGCTTTACCCTCTCTGGTAAACTAAGATTTGGCTAATGGATTATCCCGTTGACAACCACTGTTTGGATGTACAAACCATGTAAATAATGGGATATCTACCACATCAACTGCAATGGAAAATCCCCTTTTTTTCAATAGGGTCCATTTTCCAGCCAGCTATGTGAGTTTAATTTGTCAAACTTCAGGCCGGTGTGAAGGCTTTCACTGCAGAAAGTACAGCAAAGGTCTTCAAAGCGATCCTTGGCTAGAAGAAAAATACAGCGAATGATGTCATCAATACATGGTGCAGGATTGAATTCGAGATGTCAGGGTGCGTTTATTTTGGATACATGTTGTTTTCAATCCTGGTGGAATATGTCATTTTTGATATATATTTTTAAAACACCAGGATTAATGTTTGTTTGTTTTTTTTGGTAAATTAAAAGCTAGGTGGTGGCAACTCACAGATTTTTTTAATTATTTTCACCCCGATCCTTGGGGAAATGGAATCCAATTTGACTTGTGCATATTTTTCCGATGGTGAAAAACCACCAACTAGAAACTGTTGCCCCAAGTGTTTCTTTGCTTGGATATTTGTCAACAAGACTCTGTATCAATAGATTATTCTGGTTAAGCTTAAGATGATAGGTGGTAGTGATTATATATCCTCCTAGAAGGCAATATACACCTGGTATATAAGCGATATAAACTGCCAATTTGGTAATTGTATGCTACCTACTACCTCATACAAGAACCTGAAACATTTGTTGACTGTAGGTTGGATCTCGAAGGTAATGGTCATTTGTCCAAGTGACCCCATGCTTTGGTGATTTCCCGCGGTTGAGTCGACGAGGATAGATCGGATGTGTGGTCGGATATTTATCGAGTGGCAAGTGTATTGAAGTTTCGAATAAAGCCTTATCAAATGCCAAATGAAAAAGATGACAGATCTTTACAAACCAAATCCCCATGAAGCATGACTCATTCATTCATGCATATCCTCATCATTCATCCTCATAATTTATCCTGAACAGTTACCTTACAAAACAAGGAAAGGAAAACTTCCACATAATGAAAGCTGATTCTTGGGGATGTGTTTTTCGATGGAGGTACGAATTTGTGGAATTCGTTCGGGGAGGCTTGGGTCTCAACATGTGGGACGTGCCAGAGTCAGAGCTCCTGCAGTTGCTTGGAGGTGATATTTACAATATGGCTGGGGTGGTGGCGTTTCTCAAATATTTGTTGGGAATTTTCATCCCGAAATTTGGGGAAATGGACTCCAATTTTGACTTGCGATATATTTTTCCGAGGGGTTGGTGAAAAACCACCAACCAGTATGGGTTTGTATTTTTTTCGGGTGACCAGCTTCAAGTACTGGCAAGTTCGACTTTGGGGGAACAGACCCCCCGAAACACACCGCGAAACAGACCCCTGAGGAAAACTTTCCAGAACAGTGGTAAATGAAGGTCTACAGGGGTTCCTAACAGTGTAATAAGCCTGGTGGTGACTGTCACTGTTTGGGGGGTAGATCAAATATATACCTTGGCCCTCTTGGGAACGAACACATCCCTTCCCAGCCGGCACTTTTGAGTCGCCCGGTTGATGGCATATGTTAGTTCCTGGAGTACACATTTAGAATACCATGTTTTAGAATGTTTTACATGGACTTCTTGGACAAAAATATGTTTGCTGATGATTGTTCAAGATCTTGAAATCCAAATAGGGAGATGTCCTTAAATTTTGCCTAAGGCTTGTTGTTTTTCATTTAAGATCTACAATGTTTGGTTGACCTCCAGGTAGCACCAAAAATGCCAGTATGCCCTTAAAGAGATCTCCAAGCAGAAATCATTTTTTGGTGTATCATTGAAATAGCTACCCTTCTGGGAATGATCACATGTCCCCTATTCAGCCGGCATTTTTTGAGTCGATGATTTTCCTTTTTCCCCCTTTCAAATGGGAAACTGTTTCCAGTTTCCTGTTAGTTCCCTGGAGGGTTCCTCGATCTCACAGCGAAGGTTCTATGTCATCATGGACAAAGATAATGATGGCTTGGATCCTGTAGAGCTAATGGAGTTCATCCATGGCAATCAAGAGGAGCAAAATGCTTGACAATGCTTGGTGTATCTTGCGATACTGCGTGTGTTGGTGCTTAGTGGTTGTTGGTTGTTGTTGTTGTTGTTGTTGTTGTTGTTGTTGTTGTTGTTGTTGTTGTCGTTGTTGNTGTTGTCGTTGTTGTCGTTGTTGTCGTTGTTGTCGTTGTTGTCGTTGTTGTCGTTGTCAATGTCGTAGTAGTAGCAGCTGTTGTTGTTGTGCTGGTGATTGTTGGTTGCTGTTGCTGCGTCAGGAAATGGCCAATCGGACGCTCTTTTCCTTCACGGAAATCGTGCATGGGGAGAAGCCCAGCTCCTGGGTGGCAAGAGTTAGGTCATGGATGGTCATGGTGTAATATGTTGGGATGCTCCCCCACCCAACCGTCACCAGCAGGATTACATTTTGCGCTGGCGGATCCCTATCAACCCGCACTTTGCCGATGTTACCAGCAGTGGGGAGCACCCCAATAGGGTGCTTAGGTTTTTCATCTTTGGTTTTTCACAGAATGAACTAAGTGAAGAAACAAAACTTGGATGGATTGCATGAAAGATCAAAGAAGGAAGCTGCGCTGCGAATGGAATCGGAATCGTCCAATGCCACTTAGAGACATCCAAAAACAAAACTCTCTAATTTTTTGGTCAAGTTTTGGGCCATTCACTCATTCCACTCCCAACCGTTCTCCTTTTTTTGCAGGGCAGCAAATGGCGCACATTCGAGAAAAACCAAGCCCAATGTTCATGAACAGCGGACGTCGTCTTCCTCCTCGGATGAGATTACCCAGCACCTTGGAAGACAAAAAACACACACAAAAACGTCCAAACCCAAAAAACGGAGACTTTTCAGAGAGTGGGTCATTAAATGGAACCCATTTTGGGGGTAAATCAAACTTGATGCAAATGTTTGGTAATTTTACGGGATTTCCTGTAAAAAAATAGTGCCACCTGTTGGGGTTGGTGTCGTATTATAATGGTGCACCTGTCAGAGGCCTATCTTCAGATGTATCTTCACTTCCCCCAAAAAAGAACAAAACCCCCTGTGGTTGATGTAGTGATCTCTAGCTTTTGAGGGGCGTGAGGGTTTCCAGTTCTTTTTTCGTGACTGCCGGGCCAACCATTTGAAGGTGTGTTGTTTTTTCCGTTTTTCGATCCATGTCGCTCCATTTTGAAAGAAATTGTTCCGATTTTTCGGTGGCTAGGTGGTGGCAACTCAAATATTGATTCTGTTCACCCTTACTTTGGGGGGTTCGTTGAAGCCATTTTTGACGTTCATATTGTGGTTCGACAGGTTGAAACTTCAACCAACCACCAACAACTTGTAGGTGATTTTTCAACCATTTTTTGCGACGTGCCCTCTTTCTGTAACCTTGAGAGACACGTCGAATCTCGAATCGATGCTCCCAAAAAATGCCGAGACAACAAGACCTGACTCCAAAGCTTCGTGCCGGCGGCGGATGCAACGCGAGAGTAGGTGATATTACCTGTGTGATCACAGCGATAAATTGCTATTTTTTTTGGGGACGAGCAAAAACCAAGTCTTCCAAAGTTGCATGTAGTTTGAAGGATATGTAAATTTCTACAGACACAATAGAAAACATCTTCAAAAATTCCGAATTGCTGCGATTTGTCCCTTTGGATTTATCCATTTGGATTTCAGTTTCGAAGGGCCGCAAACTGCGCTTCCAAAAAACTGCATCGCCAGTGGGCCGCCAAAGGCGTGCCAAGTATACAGCCAAAGTTGCTGACTATGACCATGCTTAGATTTTTGTTAGTGGTCAAAAAGGGCATAGCACAAAGGGGGTTGAGAAATGATGAGAAATGTCATACTTGCCATGTTTAAGAAATGAAAATCTTGTTGGCAAGTCTTGAAATCAGCAAGGCATCACAAGTGCAAGCAACACAAATGAAAAAGTTGGGGAACCTTGTTCATGTCATGAAATTGTGCAACAATCCAGGAGAATTTCAGGAAGAGGGCACCCAAATCATTAGGTATTCTGACTGTGCAACCTCTGACATTCCCCCACAGAGATTTTTGAAACATCCATGATTTCTATGTAGAAAGTTGATATGAAAAATCAAACATATCCAGCATTTCCCCAAAGTTGCAGATCTAATTTGAGCAAAGCATATCCGATGATTAGTGTTTTAGGAGCTTCAGATTTGCTTCAAGCGGGCTTCCCTATCAGAGGTGAGCTTGTCCCATGGGACATCCCCTGCTGTGGGTTTTTGCGTCGCTCCGTAGGCGTTGCAGCGCACCATCGTCATTGATGTTTGGATGCCCTGGAAGTTCAAGTCATCCAAATTGACAGAGCCCTCAAGGAAATCATCCTCATGTTCTCTCAAAGAATGGTTATATGGTTGTTATTTTTACATATGTTTACAATGTGTTGCCCTTATTTGGGGAGACGATTGGACTTGGCGATATATTTTTTGTTAAGTGTGTGCAAGGCTTGTGCCTTGCAGTTTGACAACAATTGGATCCCTTGGGGTCGTGCCTTGCTACTGGTGTCACTGATGGGCTTCCAGGTCGGAAGTGGCAAATGCAAAGCGGGCATCGCTGGCGAGGAACATCCTAGCTGCGTTTTCCCATCCATTGTTGGCCGACCAAAGACGGATTGGACCTCAGAAGGGTTCATTGGAAATGGATTTGCAACCAACAAATGCTGGCTTTCGTTGTGTATCCCCACTGAAAACTAACATGACATTGGAAAATCCACCATTTTTAATACAAAATACATCTTCCAAATGGTGGATCTTCCATTGTCATTGTAGTTTTCAGGGGGGTAAGTCTGAGGAGAATGTAATGCAAGGCTCTGGTGATCGAGATCATTATATTGGACGCTGGGCACTGCTTTCTGATGGCCAGAGGGCATAGGAACAGGTCAACTCGAAGGCCACGGGGGGGTTTTGAAGATACGAATTCGTAGTTTAAGAAACTTGAAACTTGTTTGTTTCTTTATATATACAGCACCCTGCATAAATGTTAATAAAAATATTGCTTCATGAATGGGAATGCACACCTAGTTTTTGTCAAACGTGGGAGATGCAACTGAATGTAAAATCTATCTTGCTCAAACCATCGGTGTTGTAAATCGTTACTAAGGAGATGAGGCACAAGCCAAACGTGGCATTCTCAAGATCTCCTACCCAGTGGATCATGGCATTGTGCAGGTCATTTTTTGTCATGTTTTTTTGTGGATCAGAGATGATGGATATAGAGCTGTAGGATATCATGGTGGATATAAAGGTTTGACCACATCCAGAAGCAATGAAAAAGGCTCTGCCACCTGGCAACTTCGTTACAAGTTGGCAAAATGCCNAAAATAGCATTTGGCAGCTGTTCATAGTACCCAGCACCATTGCGTCAGGATTTGCAACAAATCTCTACTGAAGGATGTCAGAGGAGGATAGGATCAAGGTTAAGTAAGTGGGTTAAAACCCAACATACCCCATTTGTAAGTAGGTTGTTATTTCACCCATTGATCCGATCACCATTGATCCTAATTTTCCTGGGACATCCCTTGCAAGTACCATTCCTGGGGTGCTGGGGTGTTCATCGATGTTCATCCAGGACTGGGAAGATATGGAGCTAATTTGGCATCATACCTTCTTCAACCAACTGAGAGTCCAACCCACTGCAACTTGATTTGACAGAGTTGCAGCCAACCCCGTGGTTGGGTGGTTGGACGGTTGGTCAGTCATCCAAAAGGAGGGTTGTGAAAAGTTGGCAATTTCTGTTGAAAGTTCTGCTGCGACATGGGAGTTGAGCAAGTGGAGCAACTTGAGGATTAATGGATTTTGTATGGATTTTGCCTGTTGTTTTTTCCCATGGTTTTGTTGGAAAAAAAACTTTGGTAGTCCCTTAAAAAACCCCACGCCTTTTGGGCCATTTTAAAGTTTTAGCGGGACTTTCCATGTGACTCAGCATACAACAGTTTACCTGGCCTTGAGGAACGAGCCATTCTTCTCGCAGAAGCAGCTCTCAATCCCAAGGCGGCACAAGTGACGTGACACCGAAGGGAACATCTCGTCCCCGAAAAAAAACTGCTGGTTCAGATGGTTCAGAGGTTTAGAAATCTGGCCAAGTTGATATGGAAAATATATACTCGGATTAATATCACAGTTTTTATGATACTACTGTTGATGATTCAGAAATGAGATGTTTACATACATGTTGACTGCATGTTTTTGCAAAGGATTTCAAAGAACTTCATCAACCCGCCTGAAAGAAGTCATAAAAAATTCCCACTCTTTCCAGGCGAATCGGGAACGGATGACACAGATTATGTTCGAAGTCTTCTACGTACCGGCGATGTGCGGATTTGAGGGGGTTGAGGGTGACAGGATTTGGACGACAATTTTTGCGAACTAACAAGGTACCCCCACTTGGAGGGTCATCCCATTTAGTAAATGGTTAATAACTACCATGATTAGTAAGTCCCCTAACTGGGGTTGTTCCCTTTGCAAATGGCCTAAATGGCTTCTAAATGGGGGTTACTAACTAGTTACTAACCGGGATGATCCTCCAAGCACCCCCCGAAAAGGAACGAATGTCCCCTGAAAAGGGACCATTTTGAAAAGGAAATTTCATTTTCCAACCATCGATTTTCAGGGGATATGATGGGGTAAGCTTCGGGCACGTTGAGTTTCAAAGAAAAATTGCGAGAGAATCTGAAAACATCTCATGCACACAGCATCTCGTGTACTATGGCAATGTTGGATTATGGATTGCTTTACCAACTACATCGTCAGCTGTGGATATTTTCAGCGACTGTGTTTATTTGATTTCCGCCTTAACAGTGTCAAAGTCCTCAATCTGTCGTAGTATTCTTGAACACATGAATCCTGAAGCATTCTTGAAGAATTTTTCTTTACATGTTCCGAAGAGACATCAATCAAACCATACAAAGGGCAACAGTTCTCATCCTTTTTTTCATCATCAACTTGCAGAAAAGATCATCAAAACTTCGAAAAAATGAAAAAACAGAGAGGTGACGAAAATGGCTACACAGCTGGCTACACGTGGAATTACCAATTGTTCCATGGATCGGCAGGTATGTCACAACCCAAGCGGTGCTGGCTTTGTATGCCTCGGGTAGAACTACCGGGACCCTTTGGCCGGGGAGGGAAGGTGCTCATGGCCTTGGCATAATTACCCTTCCTTGAAAAAAACATGTTCGCACATGAAAATGGATGGTTGGAAGATGAGTTTCCTTGTGATATGGCCTATTTTCAGGGGCGAAAATGTTCGTTTTAGGGAGTGTAAAACATATTCAAACCATTCTGCACCATACCGGAACCCATCGATGCCATGCTAGCAGCGAGGATCGTGTGCGATAGCGGGGACGGCGTGACGCATGCAGTCCCCGTGTACGAGGCCACCCTGTGAGACTTTCAATGTTGGCTGCGGGAAGAACTGATGACAGTTTGCTTGCTTTATTGAGTTTCCATGAGTTTCCTGTGTATCCCAAAAACCGATCTCAAAAATTGCGAACATTCGACTGAAGGAATGTTTGTGGATTCCCAATGATTCAAGTCCAATTTTGATAGTTTCTTCAGAATGGCTGTGCTCATTCCATTGCAGGGTTATTTGGTACCACATGCCGTGGGTCGAGTGAACTTTGCGGGAAGAGACTTGACCGAGTGCTCCGACCTCCGACATGGCGACATGGCGGCAGGGCTTACTTGGCCAATGGCTTTAGCGGCTGAAACGTTTTGGGATTACATATTTAGTAGGGAAAATAAGCCGTTCAAACTTTTATTTCAGGGTCCATTGGCCAAGTGAGTTGTACCTTGCAATAGGCTTAGTGTATTTTGTTGCTAGTGATCTTACCCTAAAGGAAACTAAGATAGCAAGTGAAACACAGGGGTTGGAAGTGGATTTTCCTTTTGAAGGCCTACTGACAGGTGCTATCTTGGCTAGTTTTTGCTGGTGTATCTCATGAAAATCTCAAAAGTTTCATGGTGACAGTGCTCCTGACCAAGAAGTTTACGATGGTTGTTTAAGCCATCATTGCTCTGAAACAAGATCCGCAGTCACCAAAACCCTGGTTATTTAAGAGGATGAAATCCTACCGATTAAAAAAAGGGACTATTTCATAAGCCATGAAATATGGATCCCTATCAACTAATTAGGATTTCATGGAATCTTATAAGGGTGTGTTTCACGTTGCTCAGATGGGTACTTCAAGGATTTTTTGGACCAGCCGCGGAAGGTACTTGATGAAATTGATAGCTGAAACAGGCCGAGACTCCATGAGGGTTTTCTTTGGAGAGGTGCTGGATTTCTTGCGATCGTGAGGGATATGGTCAAACCATGGATTGTTTCAAACTACAATAAATCTATGTACATTTGCAAAGACAATGAGGTTGCCAAATTTGAGGTATGGTTGATTCATGGTTGTTTTGGTCACGGGTCATATTGGTGCCAAAACTGATGCGCTCCTTAATGAAAAATGCGCGATGACAGGGACATCCCTTACCACCAGTGCTGAGCGGGCTGCTTGTCCGCAAAAGTTTTCGGTTGGATCCAGCATTCAGAAAGGAGGCGACTTGCAATCGAAAAATAGGTTCTTCAACACCTTTGAATTGGTCTGAAAAACAGTGCCTTTAATTTGCAAGTCTCAATTACTTAAGCAACCGCTCATGTACAGCTTGGAAATGTCAGGAAATAGCTCGCGACATCAAAGAGAAGGCAGCTGCGATAGCAGTTTGTGTTTGTTCGGTGGAAGATTCCAAGTTTTTGGATCATTGGGACCGGTAGCAATGCATCTAAGACATTTTTGAGATCATGTAAGTGCCAGTACAAGTGCGGTAGCTAGTCACCAAAGTTCTACTCCTCATTCTCAGATATCTAGTGCCAAGTGCCGTGGATGTGATGGGCAAGTATCAACGTGAGAGCACCTACGCCTAGACCACCCTGACTTTTCCTTCGCCAGTGCTGCTATGTGGCAGAGAACTACAAAGCTGAGATGCACAAGGCAACGGACCTGGAGTCGTTGGTGTGTAAATGTCGAAGATCGGCATCTTAGTATCATGAGATGAAATGAGAGGTTCTACGGCCAATGCCGGATCTTTTGTTGGCAAATTGATGCCAAACAGACTCATTAAAAGGAAGCATTATGTCTGGTACATTAGATACCTGTAATTACTGGTGTATAATTATGATATATAGATATACAGGGTACATACTTTGCATTTATTGATATTTAATTATTGTATTCTGTGCGTTTCATTCATATATGGGGGTTTCCTAAAATTGTGGTACCCCCAAATCATCCATTTTAATAGGGGTGTCCATTATAAACCATCCACCCCGGTGTACCACTATTTTAGGAAACCCCCATATACTAGAAGACATGTGGACTAAAAAGACACAGAAAAAATGCCGAAAAAATCCGTGAAAATTCATCCAGGCGGAGTCATCCACCGAATTGCTCATCACACATGCGCCTTGGGTCGAGTCTTCCCGCAGCGTTGCGACTTTTCGTTGGGGGGTCTTCCAGGGTTACACTCCGGTAAACTAACATAGCAATGGAACATGGACCCTTTGAAGATGTATTTCCTATTGAAAATGGGGATATTCCATTGCTATGTTAGTTTACCAGAGGGTATCAAATTACCGTTTTTCCCGGGGGATCAAACTTGATGCAAACGTATGGTGATGTTTGAGGGATTTCCCGTAGGACGCATCCCCCGTGCATTTCTTTGGGTTGGTTTCAGAAAAACCCGAGTCTTCGCTGCACCCTTTGATAGGAGCTGCCGCCCCAATAAAGACACCTATATGTTTTTTGTTTGAGGTGAGATTCACCACCATGAGATGTTTTATTTGTTGGCTCCCGTCATTTTCCGGGATCAAGTCACATGTGTTGGTGTATCAGAAGCTGTGTTTCATACAGGTCAGGTGGTTGTTGCGGATGTCTTCCATCAACAGTATGTTTAGACCGGAGATTCGAAACTGTTCAAACTCCATTTGCCACTGGGAGAAAAACAGCATCCAAAAACCAGATAGGTAGGATGTTACCCTAATCAACTTGTGAAACCTCCACATTTTTTGAATTAGATAATGTTGATTTAGTAATAAGAGATGTCCATTCCCTTAAATCCGTGAACTTTTTTGTTGGAAACTCGAACTTTGAGTTGAAGTTGAAATATGTTTTCTAGTTGGTGGTAACTCAATTATTTGTTATTTTCATCCCTACCTGGAGAGATGATCCAATTTGACTACAGTAATATTTTTCAAATGGGTTGACACCACCATAAATTATTAGATTCAACAGTTTGGACCCCAGAATCAAAACCCAAAGCCAAACGTACTCAACAAACCACTTTCCCCGTACTCAAGCCTATGCGTACTGTTGATGGACAAAATCCCAAACAACCACCTGGGATGGTTAAAACCCTATAAATAATGGGATAATCATCATCCTTGGTGGTGAATGAGTCCAACCATGGGGCACATCACCTTGAGATGGGCGAGTTAAGGAGTTGCCAGATGGCCAGCTCCTCCAGTTGAACCACCATCGTTTCAAATGTCCAGAGGTGCGGCCGAAGTCAGTGCAATTCTGGTGCCTTCGGATCATAGTATGAAAATGATATGTATACTGGGTGGTGGTTTCACATATTTTTTATGTTCATCCCTATTTGGGGGATATTTTTCAGCTGGGTTGAAACCACCAACTAGTTTATTATAATATTATATATTGGGGGTATCCCCCCAGCCACGATGCCAGTGAAATAATAATTTGTTCATTTTGTATGAAGGGCCCCCTGTAAACCTTCACTTTCCACTGTTAGTGGGCCGGGGATACCCCCAAATTATATATAATTGCCATAAAATGATATGTACACATTCATAATATGAAGATTTCAGAATGTGATAATATGTTTAGAGATTCATAGCTGAAAAAAAGAAGATATTCTACTGAGTTGATACGGATTTGTTTGGCAGGCTCTTTTCCAACCGGCTTTGATCGGCCAGCCAGAGACTGAGGCCTGTTCAACCAACACAGATGATCAATGAAGCTATGCGACGCAGATATCACTTGATACCCTCCAGGGAATTAACATATCCCCCAAAAAATGGCATTTTGAAGATGATGTTCCTTTTCCCGTTTGGTGGGATATGTAAAAATCCCTGGAGGGTAGAATAATGATGAATATGGAATAGGTGATTAAAAGCCCTTCCGTAAATTCAAGTTGACCAATGGACCAAAGCAAAGCTTAGAGAAGTTTTGAAAAAATGCGGCCCTTGCCTCGGGTTTGCAGGGCATCCATTTGCAAGTGCACAAAACCATCATGAGGTGCGGTTGATGGGTCGGAGCTAGCTGATAAAGCTTCGGTTAAGGGCGAAATGGTAAGTGCCTGTGTATTCATTATATATGTTACATATATATATATGTTAGATTTAAATGTTGGTTTATTTCGCAGTCGTTGACAGAAATAAGTGTCAAAGAGTTGAATTTCAGCAGAAAGAAACTAGAGCTGTCGAAGCCTGCATTCACAGTCGAATTTGTTTGCCCCCATTTTTGGGGTCATGGTGTTTTTCTTCCAGTTCACATCGACATTTCTTCCAGGTGTGAAATTGACATCCGCCGAGATCTGTTTGTCAACATTGTGGTGCCCGGAACCCAAAAACAACTCGAGCACTTTGGGGACTGCTACGAACGTCCGAACGTTTGTTCACCGCTTTGAAGCAAAGGTCTGGTGGCACTACATGCTTAAAAGGCGCAGCTGAACCCCGATTGTAGCTGAGATGATTAAATGTATACTAAGTGCAGCACAGATGATTATAGTTTGCCCTTGATGTTTTTGAATATGTATATGTATGATTTGATATAGGTACCAAATGTACATAAAAACTCATAGCATATCACAAAATCATAACATGTAGAATAATATCATTTGTTGCATTGTTATATATATATAATATTTTCACATTACATAGACCTGGAAGACCTGGAAGCCAAAGGAAACCCGAAAGGCCCTTGATTGGAGAGTCGGCCTTCGGCCTTGGAGGGTTTTTTGGTTCAAGCCCCCAAAACCCAAGGAATTTGAGGCGGAAGTCCCTGGATTTTTTTTGAACTGCTGCTTGGAGAATCATCCCAAATTGATCCAGGATCGTTGGGAATAGTTGCCATTTTTTGTTGCCATGAAAATTATCATCACTTACTGGGATGATCCTCCAAGTGATCTCTCCATCCTTTTCGTGATTTCAGGTGGCATCCTGCCATCCGGCCAACTCGGGCCTTTATGGAAAAAATCGCCGGCCATCGATGACAGGTTTTGGTCATCGCTTACAGAGCGAAATTGCTGAATTGACTCCAAGTACCATTCGAATACGTCGGGGAAGCTTGAGAGACTCCACCGATGCCACGATTTCGAAGAAGGGCGATTTTTACCCACGATTTCTTCGAATTTGTGGGCCAGCAACTCTTTCATATTTTTTGTTCAAAAAAGATCCTGGATGGGACCGTATGGCATATTTTTCAAATGGGTTGAAACTACCAACTAGTAATTGATGTTTGGAAGATTTCACTTTTATTTAGGGAGCCTTTGCATATTTTCAGGTGCGATTTGCTAGTTTCAGGGGTTGTGTATTTCTACAACAAAAACACAACAACAAAAGACAGGTGAAAAATGAAAAGTATGGCCGCATGGCATTTTTTCACAGGGATTTCACCAAAAGTTTGGTGACAAAGGCATTGATGTTTTGCACAAAAGCATGATTTGGGGGCACTTGAGAAATTGTTTTCGTTCATGTTGTTTCATGGTTGGGCACTTTTTTTGGAATTTTTGTTTGGTGAGGTGTTCTTTCACCAGAAGACCGGCATTACTCGGTCTTTATAGGAGGCGTGCTGTTGACCGCTGTTGGAAGCGTGGCGGATTTTTTTTCCTTCACATGTGACCCACCCCGAAGGCTCCATGTTGGCAGATCTGGATATGTTCCCAGTGCCTTTGGTCAAGCTACCGAAAACCTGAAAACCCTTGGGGTTTTTAAAAGGAAATAAGGTGATAGACACAGGTCGTTTTGGGAGAATTTTGGGATGAAACAAAGATGAACAAATGACAACACTGACAAGTTTCACAAATTGGAGAAGGAGATTTTCTATGGGTTTTCTCTTGTTTTGTTTGAAGGGTTGGGAGCGCTCAACTTTCAGACAGGATGATGTTTCAGAAAAAACCTATGAATATACAGCAACCTTGAATTTGGTGAAGCTTGCACCCCCGAAATCTAAGATAGATACCAAAAATGGCCACCTTTTCTAAGGCCCATCATTTTGGGTATCAAAAACTTCCCTTCGTTTTCGGTGCGATTTTTTTTGGCTAAGGAGATGTGCATTTCCCGAGCTGAGTACTTGGAACATGGGCCCAGCTCTTAGATGAAGCCAAAGGATGGTGGCAAACCACGCTGCGGTTTGTTTCAGCCGGAACATAGAAACTGTTTTGTAAGGATGAGAAGACTGAGAAAAGTAAAGTTGTGTGGAAAATACCATTCTGAGATCTGAAAGCAATAAGATTTTGGTTGCTCATGATTGTGCCGCACTTGCGGTTCCAGCCTTTCAGGCCGACTATCATTCATAAGAAATGCATTTGAAAAAAAAAGAAATTTCAAATATATATATATATATAGGTTAACATTGTCAACATTTTTCATTGATGGATATTTTGACTTGATTTCAGAAAATATATGTGACAGATATGTGTCAATGTGTTTGACTTGACTGTTTGCAAACCAATAACGAGCTGCTGGAGATGATGTAGATTGCTCAGCCGAGATCTCTAGACAAAAAAGTGCATGTTGTTGTGTAATGATGCATACATAGATTACATAGCTGACGTCAATATTTTTCCATGCATACAATCTCCATATATCTATGTGTATATACACATATTTATATATATATAGTAAACATACAAATCTATTATGTTTTTCCTTTGTGGTATGCTTGGTTGTATGCACCTTGTTTTTCGTTCACACATTCTGCCATAAGGCAAACTTGGAAATGCCAACTGAAAACCACGGTAGTTTGCTACGAATGCTACGGAAATCCCATAGCATCATAGCATTCATTCGTATGATACATGTATTATTTATATATATATATATATTTATATTTTTTTACCCTCCAATTTCCCATAAAAATCCACCAAATGTAGGTGAATAATGGTAAATATAACAGTCCCATGGATTCCGTATGGGTATCCTATGAAAACTTCAGACATGTCTTTTTTCGCGAATTATAATGGGCTATATTTGGTAACCTGGTATATTTATGTTACATGCAATAGCAAATCTCACAAAGTATACGTTGAATACGGCGACGGCCCCGAGAAAGTGGACTAAAACAAATACGCCCAAAAACGCGTCAGACTGCAATGAATAAGGTTCTCAAGAAACGCTCCCAAACTTCCTCAGATTGAAAGATGTTTTTGCAATGGAAATCAATGGGAAAATCTTCGGAACAGAACTTTTGACATGTTTGGTCTCAAAAAGAGTGATAAGATGGATGCTTGTGGCAGAAACCCAAGGGGTGTGCTTCTTTTTTAAGATTTTTAAACTTCTTGTGGACCAACAACCGGAGCGGAAAAAGTAATGGACTGTCAGACTCTTTTTGACCAGCTGTAGCTTTACAGGCATACAACCACTAAAACAAGTGTTGCAACAACACAGTGATGGGTTCGAGCGAGGTGATTCGGGAGGGAAGTAATTTTTGGCACAGTTGGTTTATGCGCAATCGTCATATCAATCATACATCTAGAATTTATTAGTTGATGAAGTGTTTCATGATGAGATCGAATCTACAAGTTTTAGTTGCATGTGGATATCTATTTGGTTTTAACACACAGGAAACGTGACGTCATGGGCCCTACATGACATGTTTCAGGTTTGCTCGTTTTTTTTCGGCACTAAAATTGGAAGAGCCCATCCACGGTGTAGCCGCCAGACTTGTGAAGACAAATGTTTAAAGTAAAGTGTCAAATGTCACGTCACATGAAGATTGAATACCCTTATCAACCTAGAATTTACAAACAAAATCCACTTGTTATTTTTTGTATACCATCATGGATCAACTGGGTGGTGGTTTTAAAAAATTCTTATTTGTTGCCCCTTTAATTGAAAAAATAATCCAACTTGACTTCTTTTTTCCACCCTTTTTAACCAGATCAACACTTCATCTTGTGAATGAATCTTAAAAATGTAAAGAATTGTTACGTAAAGTCGCAAAATCGGAAGGAAAAAAAACAACTAAATCCAAGTTCCCACTCCTTGGAGATTTTTTTTTCACCCATGGCTTTGAGCGAGCTTCAACTTATCATCTTTGGTGATTCCCATTCAGACGGTGGCTACCGTGGTTATGGTATAGGAGCTGAAGGTGGCTCCCATGATCCCATGGAAGAAGTATACTGTGGACCAATGCGGAAGATTACTGAAGACGTTGGGTCCAAATATTATTTCAAAGAATTGGGTTATTATGAATGTTGTGCTTCTGATGGTCCTACTTGGCCATATCACGTGGGTGTGAAGAAGGTTTTGAACTTTGCATGTAGTGGTGCGACCAGCTGTCAATATGTGGAGAAGTATGTTGAGGTGCCTCCAGGCTATGTAGCTATGCCAGCTTCTGAATGTTTGGTTGGTCATCGTTATCATCCTCGTGGCGTGGCACAACAGATCCAATGGGCGGCCAAAATTTTGCCTCAAGAAATTTGGAGCGATACAAAGACTTGGGTCATTATAGGCAGTTTAGGCAATGATGTGATTTATCATAGGGAAAAGGCAATTGGATCTACAATTTCAGAAGTTTCAAGATGTCCATATGTACAAAACCATCGCCAGATGTTGGAAGATTTAAGAGATCTTGGAGTGAGCTCTGATCGTGTTCTGTCCGCTGGTTTGCCTTGTTTTGATCTTTTACCTGGTACGTCCGATATGGATCCAGATTGGTTCCGTACGCAGCAAGAGGAGGTGCATAAATGTCTGGATGCCATGTTGAAGCAACCGCGCTGGCGTCTCGCTGAACTGTGGCGTGACCTATGGAATGACCGAGTGCCTAGCGTGAAGCTTGGCTTTTTTTAACCGATGAGAAAATCGTGAAAAAGTGGAAAAATGTGACTCAAATTTTTGGGGTACCATTAAAGAATACAGCAATAATTATTTTGAATCATTTCCCTTCAAAAAAAGTGCCCCCCCCCCCTTGACCGTTTTTTCATGGATTTCCTGCCAAAAAAATAGTACCATGATGGGATCTCAACTGGTGGTATTGAGGATTTTTTGTCTTGGCAAATTTTGGTGCCCTGGGAATTGATTATGTTTTAAATGGTTGGACAAGAAAACACCAATTAACCTGTTATTTTGGAGGCATATGATCTAGATTTACTATTTACTGAAATGTTTGGTGACCTATTAACTTCTGTTGTCACAAGCAACAGCAACAGTATGAGATGCTGAGGTATGCAGGTCATAGGTTTTCCAAACATGATGGTGAGCAAGCTCCCCTTTTTGAAACGGGTTTGTGAGAGCCGAGCATCAAAATGATTCAAAATGATAGGAAATTCCCATATATTCCCCCTGTACTAGGGATATATGTAGTAAAAGATAGTTGGAATCCTTCGAACCCATCGAAATATGAAGAATTTCACGGTTTTGAAATTGTTCCTTTGTCCTATGCAAAATCAACAGTTTCAATAAATGAGTTTGACAATTTCGATCTTCTTTGCATTTCTTTCCCACGAGTGAGTCATTTTTTTTGCTCCAACCTGGGTCCAACTTAGACACCAGCTGCCACAAATGACACAGTCCCAGGAAGCATTGTGTCTTGGAAGCACTGCAATCCTTCAGTCGTGAAGATCTTCCGGCTCTGAAATTGCGTAGCACCGGTGATGCAACGAAGTTCCAATTGTTTGATGAATTTCATCCCAATTCTGCAACACACCAAGCCACGGGGATGAACCTAGCAGAACTGCTAACAGAACACCTAGAAGAAAAGTTAAAGGGCGGTTGAATGACAGTTGACTTTGAATAATTTGATGATTGGAAATCTAGCTTGGAGAAATACAATATGAGAAGGCAAAAGACATTGAAAACTCAATCTTTGAGAAATAGATCAAGATCTAAAATATATACAACCGTAATATATATAGGGGTCGGCCTGTGAAACCTCGTTGCCTTGTTGAGCACCGCCCGGTTGCGGGCGGCACGGGAGTTTTACGCCTGGATTCTTTTGTTGGCAGGTGTGGTTTTTTTTACTCCCAAATTTCCTTTTTAAATCAGGTTTTTTTTCCTCCTAAAGGGAGGTTTTCCTGAACGCAACAATAAAATCGAAAAAAAATATTAAAAAAAAATATGTATATATATAATTATCCTAAGGATTATATAAAATATGAATATTATGATTTAAAATTTAAAATTTGATAAGGAAATATAGAAAATATTAAAAATCTAAAATATGTTTTTTTTTTGTAGAATTTTTTAGGCTATTAAAAATAAAATTATTTTTTTTATATTGGCTAAAAATATATTTTTTTTTCTAAAACAATATTATTTTTTATTGGATAAAATTTGAGGATTTATTGGAAAAAAAAATATATATAATATTATTTTTTTAATAAAAATAAAGAATAAATAAAATTTATATTATTTAAATTATATCTATTTTAAATTAAAAAGGAAAATATTTGAATAAAAAATTAATATTAATTATATGAAATTATATATAGATTAAAATATATATAATTTTGATTTATTTTTTTTTAATTATTAATGATTTTTTTACCGTGGATTATTTTAGTTAGCAAATAATTATTAGTTAGGATTAATAAATGCTTTAATTAAATAATTTATAAATAATGGTTACTAAATACTTACTAATAAGGATAATTTGTCGTTGGACATAGTTATTGCCGTTTTTTTGGTTTGAATTTAGAGATGTAATAGTTTTGAAGATAAATTAATAAATATCCGGAATTAGGAATTAAAAATATGTAAATTTGAAATTTATGCTTTGTATATTTAGGAGGAATTTGCTCCTGAGAATTTGGGCTTTATCTCCGTCGTCTATCAACTCCTCGGCTACTGCCCCTTAAGAAATTCAAAGCCATCCGCAAGGCACGGTACCGGCAAGCTCCGTTATCTCTTGCTGGAATGAGCTGGTAAGGGCCCCAGATTTGAGATTTATATTTTTTGGGCAGATTTTGGGGGAGGGAAAAGGCAATTGGCTATCATCCGGAGGCAATGCACGGGATATGAGCTTGAGCCTTGCTTCATGTTTGAAGGTGGTCTTATGTATGCCTCATTTTTATAGTTGCATAAAATCTTGGGATATCGATAGTATGGTATGCTCGCGATTATGACCGTCCTTGGTTTCAAATTTTCCGCACCCAATTTTAATGGTTTATTTAAAATATTTGGTTATGATTTTGTTACCAGAAAGTAAGGGAGCCTTACGAATTTACCCTTTCTTGTGTATATTTTTTCATTTCTGTTTATATTGCTTGTTTCACCTGCTTGCTTGTTGCTTACCATAGCTTCGCGGATGGGCTCCAAGGAAGGAATCCGGAGCTTTGCACAAATAATCCACATCCAAATTGGAAGATTTCTCCTAAAAAATCAATCACTCACTATCAGTCATGGAAAGGGAAGGACCATGCACAACAGCCGCTAGCTGCAAGTTCCTCTACCGGGACTGCGGTGGCCGGAGGGATCGCCACAATGCTGCCGGAAACACACCAAACCGTGCCTATGTGGCAAACCGTGCCTGCGACATAGGGTTATATGCTAAGACAGCAGATTGGAGGTGGGTCCTTTGGCCGGCGTGTGCTGTGTCGAGAATCCTGTTGTAGATTTCGAGGAGATTGTTCGCTTGGGGTCTTCCGGGGGGAATATAATGAGGAGAAGCTCCAATGGCCTTCTGCAACACAACTTGAATGATATTCCGGAAGGGACCGCCCTTATCAGTCCAAACCTCCAAAAATAATTCCTGCTCACAAAAAAACTTCAATATGAGGTCCTGGACGGGGCTCCAACTTTCCCTGATCAGAATCCAAGTCCTATGCAAAATATTTCTTGGAGCAGAAGTCGAGAGCCAAAAGCATCAGCCATCGGGGGCCATTATGGGCCTGACGATTTTAAGATTAAAGCCAATGACCTTGCCAGCAAGTCCTGGAGCGGGCAGGTATCTGGTGTTTATTTGGTTGAAATCTCGGACAATTGTGCGACAAGCCTCGTCCCGATTGACGACCCATTGTGCGTCCAAATCCCTGAGCTATAAATGTGATATGCTGAACTACCAGGAGGGAGAACTGACGGAGATGCTTCATAAAATATAAAGAGAATATAATGAATATCGAGACCAAATACACCGTATGAGCAGCAGTTATCAAGCACTACAGCTCGTTTGACCTGTGCTCTACGTGAAGCGGCTGAGGCGACTACGTTACATCTGGGGACCTTTTGAATTGTGGATGATGAGGGCAGGAGAATGCTGAAACTCCAACTCTCATTCTTCCATTTTTTAATATAATAGAATAATAGAATAGTGTTTAATAAATCAAAAGGAATTATGCCTCTATTTCTTGGTATTTTGGTTAACCCCCAAACCTTGTAAATTAGATAAATTATCTATTAATATATAAAAAGAAAANTATTAATTTTAATATAATATTTATTTTTAATATATATTTTATATTATTTAATAATTTCATAATTTAAATAATAATATTTATATTTATATTAAATATTATATTATTTTTTTCCTATATTTATCTAATTATATTATTTATTATTATATTTATAATATTTATTAATCTTATAATCTATTATTTATATTTATTAATTTTATTATTTATCCGTATTTTTTTTTTATTTAAAAATTATATATTATTATATTTTTTATTCAAACCTAAAAATTATATATTATTAGATTTTTTTTATTCAAATCTAAAAATTATATATTATTATATATTTTTAATATTAATTACAATTAAAAATATATTTAATATTTTTTTACCTTCTTTTTTCCCGAATGTTTTTGGCATTGGTGTCCCATATTTTAATGTTCTTTATCTTAGAAGAGATTCGAATCAACATTGGAACATCCGGCTTTGTTCCAAGCGGTTCTCAATCCAGTTGTTCATACCCTGTTGCAGGTAAAACGGTTGTTGCAAATCATAAGAATAGAATTTTCTTTTAAGGAATTTCAAACATACCCACTATTAAAAATGCTAAAAAAAAATCCATGTTGGCCTTTTGGAATTTGGGGGGCAAACACGTAACACTACGGCGAAATTCCTTGGGGAAACCTGTTGCCGACCTGCCGCCGACCATATCGGCCTCAGTTCAAGCTCTCACTTTGGTCCAAATCTTTCCATCACGTAGACCAACTCCCATAGAATTGTCACCTTAGCGTCAAGAGAGATTTTCATTTTACCCCCAAAAAAATCATAGTGAAGATCTTTCAAGGAACAAAAGTTTAAAAGGCTGGCTTTTAAATGACTATAAGTCATCCACCCAAAAATACCGGGAAAATAAATAATTGAAATTCAAAGCCTTTCGATGATGAACATGTTGAAAAACCCGATCTGCGACCAAGTGGCGACAGGAGCAAACAGCTGCAGAGAGAAACCCACTGTCGCCAAATTCGCCACCTTTCATCTGAATTGGTTGCAAGATCTTCGCGGTCAAGACAGTTGTTGGGGTTTTGCGCAGTGGAATTCTTTCATTGTCCCAGAGGGTTTTTTCAGTTGCCGATGTTCACCACGTTTTCACCACCTTCAATGGCTTGTCTTGGGTGGGTTTTAGTGTAGAACCAGACCACCCGCTGAGCTATCAACGATCAGCATTGAACAAGCGAAGGACAGAATGGCCTTGGTCGGTTCGCGGAAACCCCGCGACGTCACTGTCGACTGTTTCTGCAAGGTCTACGTCGACGTTAAGAGGCACGTCCCAAAAATACATTGGGGTGCTCTCCCACTATATAACAATCAGCACCAGGCCACCAAGATTCTCACGGTCGTTGGTAGGGGGATGCCTATTTATCTTCACTTGCCGCCGTTACGGTGTCCCTAATCATCATACATCAATCACAGCAGTGAGGAGAAAAATCACGAAACTCTTGCAGTGATCACAAAATCGAAAAAGCTAATTAATTCTTTTCAACAACCGGAAAGGTTTCAATAAACATGACTTCCATTCACAGTGAAACTTGCAAACCTTCAATGTCCTTTGGCCCCAAAGGCCAACTTTGGTGTTGCGATTTGTCTCGGAAAAAACCAAGGAACCATTCCAGTTTCCACTCCGCTGCCATCCCCCGAATGCAAGAGGATGATGCATGGTATCAGGAATGACCACCTCAGGTAACAGAATCAAATCAAAAAGGTCCAGCAATTGATGTCCAAAAAATTCAACATGCTTGATGGTTTGAAAACCAACCCCTTCTGGAAAAATACGCGAACGTCAACTCAGAAACCTTCAAACCTTCCCCAATTTTCGGGGTGAACATAAAAAAAGAGTTGGATTTGAAACCCACCACGTAAAAACAACAGATGCCTCAGCTACATGAATTGTTTGTGGTAGAAATTCCGCAAAACTCTCTGTTCCTTCACGAGCTCGCTTTGTTTCATTCTTGTTGTCATGGAAAGAGCTGGGGTCCCAGGCATATGGCAAGCCATTTGTGGCAAAAAGTCATAGCCCCAAGTCACCTCCAAGTTTTTCCAACTGACAGATCAGCCAACAAATTCATCACCACCAAATTCGGGAACAACAGGATCAGCCAAAAAGGAACCAAACTTGGTGGTAAAAGGCGGTTGCACATAGTTACTAGTTAGATACCTCCAAAATTCTGTGCGTCCGTGGGTTGAATAGGAGCCTCACAAAACCCCCCTGAACGCCCCAGGCCTTTGGCAAAATCGGCTTACAGAGCATGATCAGCGGGGTGATAATGATCACATATATGGCCTTGGGCGGAATCCATTCTCTGCAGCAAAATGTAGATGAATTACTGTAAAACGTACACATCTCTGTAGGTGTTTATATCCACTGAAAATATGTAATTATGCATATTGTATGAAATATGTATATTCAGAAATTCAATATTGTCTTCCTTTTGGAATTCAAACAGTCCCTAAGAAGGCGAAATTGTTAAAAGAAACATCTGCAACTAGGAACTTCAGAGGTCTCATTGGAGAAATACGCCACAAAAAAGGCGTAAGAACAGCTTCCAAAAGTCTTGGAAGCCCTGCTAGCTTGTCAAGCAGCTCCATGTGCACCTGTGATAGGGGGTAATCGGGTAATCTTAAGGGTCCACTCCCTAAAATTTAGGCCCTAAAACTAAGAACAGTGGCACCTTAACATGGGCCTAAACGCCCCAAAAGGAAACAATATTTTTCCAACCATCCATTTTCAGGTGCTAAAAAAATTGTTAGTGTCAGAGGAATCGCAAGCCTTTTGGGGTAAGATCTCATGACTTCTCGGCCTTTGCGCGAGCTCCACTTTGGGAAAGTTGGAACTGTTTTGAGCGCGGATTCAGCCGCAGAAGCTCTGCGGACGATGTCGGAAAAACTCTTAAACCTTGGGTAATTAATGGTAATTAGCCGCTTTGGAGCGGCAAAATGTCACTTTACCCTCTCGAAAATACCCATGTCTTGGGATGCTTAGCATCCCATTTCATCGATATAGTCAGCATCAAAAAATACTTCGATCCATCTTGGTTCGATCCTTTACAGGATCTGACCAATGCAACTGACATCAACTCACCCATACCCCTCACCCCCCATCCGGAACAACACGGAATCTCTTTTCCACGGGACCGGTGCGGAAGACTCCTTTTAAGCATTCGTGCGTTTATAGACAAAGCTCCTGCCTGATTTCTGTGACAACAAACAAAAAATGCAATTTTGGAACCTCCAAAACTTGCCAACAGTCTGTCTTCAATAATGATTTGACAGCCATTTCTTGGATCTGATAACCATATGATCGACCCTCTGAAACGAAAATCGCTCACTTCATACGGCCCTGAAACCTGACAGGTTTAGAAAGCACAAAAAATGCCTCCAAAAATTTCCCAAAAAACAAAGCGAAAGGGAAAAAAGTTGCTGGTTTTTTTTGGTAGATGTGTTGTTTTTTTTCCCTCAGGAGTGTTTTGTTTTTTTGTTTGAATAGAAAAGTGGTTCCGTGGTCGTTGTTTTTTTTCGATGATGTACTTCAAGCTTACTTGATGGGTGTTTCCAAAAATAGTGGTACCCCCAAATCATCCATTTTAATATTTTTTAATAGGGTTTTCCATTATTTTCACCATCCATTTTGGGGGCCCACCCCTATTTTTGGAGACACCCTGATGGACCCGTCAGACATTGGAATCACAACCAAAATTCAACCAGCCTCTGCTTCACCTCCTCAGGGGACAAGGGCTTGCCTTCCTCCCAAGTGTTCTCGTCCTGAAAGATCGCAAGGGTACCGTTTTTTTGGGGCTCACGGGTGTCACCCTTGTGTTAAAAACGGACCCAGAAACTCTTGACATGGCAGAGTTGTGGGAGAGAGTTTCTGAACCCATTTTTTTTTGGGAGATGTCCTGGATGTAGAGACATTCCTTCGCATACATGATCTGCTGCTCATGTTTTTTACCTCAGGGTTCATACTTGGAGGTTCATGCCAGTCAGTAGGCAGTTAGTAAGACCCGTTTATGAGCCATTTAGGAGAACAACCCCACATAGGGGATTTACGATCACCATGGATATTAAGCTTATTAAGTGGGATGATCCTCCAAGTAGGGCTTCACGCACGACAAGCAAGCTTGTGGGATGTACCAAGGCAATCATATGAAGGCTGATTGCACTCAAGTGCCGATTGTTACCTCCCAAAAAAAGGTAGAAATCATGATCCCTAAAGTGCTCCAA
>DF239439.1:318800-338841 GCA_000507305.1 Breviolum minutum Mf 1.05b.01 | reverse complement strand
GTACTTTCTAGTACTGGAGTAGTACGGAGTTGTGCTGGCGTGGTACTTTGTAGTATTGGAGTAGTACTTTGTAGTACAGAGTAGTACTTTGTAGTACTGGCATAGTACTTTGTAGTACTGGAGTAGTACTTTCTAGTACTGGAGTAGTACGGAGTTGTGCTGGCGTAGTACTTCGTAGTACTGGAGTAATACTTTGTAGTACTTTGTAGTACTGGATTAGTACTTTGTAGTACAGAGTAGTACTGGCGTAGTACTTTGTTGTACGGAGTAGTACTTCGTAGTGCTGAGTAGTACTGGACAACATGAAATGACATCACATCACATAACATCACATGTCGCAAATCACCACATTAACTAACCACAGGTCACCTCAGAACCAACCACATTACTTCATCAGAACACATCACCTCAACAGACGCCCACTTTGTTGGAGTCATCAGAACAAAGGTTCAATCAATCAAGATTGTCACAAACGATTCTATAGGCACATGTTCTTTTGATTCAAATATTTTTTCACTTTTGAAACTTCCGCCACCGCCTCGTGCGGCTATATGTTATATACTTTGTTCCGTTTTTTTTTTCAGTCTTTTACTTACGCAAAGCCACAGCCAAACATGGCCAACAATGCCCATGTTGTTATTGCATGCGTGTTGGTGCGGATTCTTGGGGAATCGCCAGGACTGTGGGAAGAGCCGCTCGCAACTCGGTGATGATTTGCTTGAAGCCACCAGGCAAAAGGACCCCTTACAGGTGAAGCTTCTTCTGGCAGTGAATGCGGACGCAAGATCAACGGTGGACAAGATGACTGTTGGGCAAGTGCATGCTGGATTGTTGAAAGCGAGTAGGCAGTGTAACGTTGAGGATGTGAAAGTGATGCTGGCCATGGGCGGAGAGAATGTGAACGTCAATGCTAGAGACGCTATGGGCAAGACCGCCTTGCACCTGGCAGTAGCGCGCCGCTGTCCTCAAGTGGTGAGGCTCCTCTTAGATGCCAAGGCCGATGTCAATGCTGAGGATAAGGATGGCAACACTCCGGCAATGGTTCTATCATACAAAGGAGGGTCTGACCCCCGGCAACCTGCATCTGATGCCTTGGGGGAGGACATCTGGTATCAGCTGAAGGCTGCCGGGGCTCTTGTGCCAGATAGGCCATATGAGAGCCCTGCCGTGCTCAACGAGAAGCTCTTGGATGCAGCAGCAAGCAAAAGGACATCGCTTGAGACCGTGAAGGGCCTCTTGGCTTCAGGGGCAGATGTCAACACCAGGGACCACAGACCAAAGGCCCCAGGGCGGTTGCGATGTGTTGGCTTTACGCCCTTGCATTGGGCCGCCGCAACAGGCAATGCTGCAATGGTGAAGGAACTCTTGGTGGCCGGAGCCAAGGTCAACCTTGTGGCCAAAGGTCATCCTTTCCTTAACGGCACCCCGTTACAGGTGGCCGCAACGAAAGGTTACCAGGCTGTGGTGAAGCTGCTGTTGGCAGCAGGAGCTGATGTCAACGCCAAAGATGGAAGCCGCCCCTTGCATTTGGCTGCCTGCAAAGGCCACGTAGAAGTTGCAAAGCTGCTCTTGGCTGCAGGGGCCAACATCAATGCCGTCACGAAAGATGAAGCTGGATCTGGATGGACTCCATTGTCTGGGGCTGTAGGGAACTACCGGAAGGAGATGGTGAAGTTTTTGCTGGCCAACGGAGCTGATGCATTGACTTGGATTTTGTCCCAGGCCATTCGCCGCGCAGTCGGTAATTATGGCATCACTGACATTGTGAAGTTGCTCCTTGATGCCGGTGCGCGAGTCAGTTCCAAAGACATTGCCACAGCTCAAAGCCAGAACCATGCAGAGTTGGTGCGGCTGTTGACCTCGGCTCGCTTGACGCAAAAGTCAGTGAAGTCGGTTTCACCCGGATTACCGTAGACATCGCAGAGCCTGTTGAAAAGGTGCGGCCTGCCACAGAACTTTCTTTTACAGCTACAAGTGTGTGTAGGATATACTGTAATCATACTTATTGTTTGCGCACAGCTTCACACACTTCGTCATGTTGTAGCTAAATTGACAAGAATGCTGCAGAGTAGAATCAATCATTGCCAAGGTCGCTGGTGTCAAGGAGTGAACTCTTGTTGTCAGCAAGTCAGCCACAGCTGAATGTAACATGTAAGTTTCACTGTCAGCTGGCTTTGCCAGCAATTCCTTAAGGCATTAAATGCCGGTAATGTAGGTGTAGTGTGGATCTTGGGCATGCAAGGATGCGATGTTGTACGTTTGCCATTTTTCTCTTTTTAACAACAGGTTCAAGTGTCGCCAAACAAGCTGAAGTTTCGTATCTTAGCTTGCCTGGATACCACTTAGATGCACCCTTCAGAAGCTCAGAGTTTCTGAAACTTGGACGTATCTCGCTTTCTACTGTGGATATGTGAGCTTTGCACCATTTCGATTCAATTCGAAACTCACATTGCTCACAACACTCAGCACTTACAACGATTTTTTTTGAGCTCACCACATCTGCCTCAAAGTCAAAGTGGCCAACGGGGGGAACCTTCAACTGCTGGCTGCCACTCATGCCATGTGGAAGTCAGCAGTTGGACTGGATCTCGGTGGGTTCAACAAAAGATCTTCGATGGAGTGAGTGGAAGGGTGGTGCTGTGGATGTTTTCTCAAGAACAATTCAAATCACGATCCTTGGTACATGATTTATATATGATGTATTTAAACATGTATAATCTCTGAGTAATGTATGTATGTGTTGGTGACGATTCACAATCAAATTATCGTTTAATACATGCATTGCAAGTACGTACAAGTACAGCTCACGTGTAAAATGACTATATATATATGATATAGATATAGTTATATATCCCCAAAAATCTGAACTTACAAGAAGGCTTCACCATCATTTAAAGCTTCTCTTCAGCAAGAAAAACAACATGATTGGAGAACGAACACCAGACGCAGAGTGCACCGTGATTGCACGTCCTGCAGCTGTCCCGTAGCTTCACACCGCTGACCGCTGACCGCTTCGCGAAGATGGCTGCCCGTAGCAGGCGAAGATTGGGAGATGTTGGTCCACATTGGTCCTATTTAATAGATGTTTGGGAGTCGAAAGCAAGTCGAAAACAGGTTTTCTTTAGCTGTTGAATCGAATTGTTGAGATCTGTTGAGATTCGAGATGTTCCTCCGCAACTGACTTCCACAAATTTTTGCTCCGTTGCAAAATGTGTCCTCTCACAAAGGAAGTCTCGCTGCTTGTTTATTTTTGTTGACCATGGCCAGGCTGTTGTCAATTCTGGCCGTCCTGGGTGCTTTGCCTTTGGCTTAGTGTATTTTATGGTCAGATTGGTCAGATCTCCCTCACCGGGGCCAAAAGCGGCAGGATCAGAGCACTGTGATGTTCTGAGGTGCTGCCTTTTCAAGGTCGGGGAATGGATGGCTTCCAGTGTTTCTGTTCAAAACTTTGTTTCAGAAATGCTGAAGAGCAAATTCCAACAACCCCCAACATACATTTATATCGGATGAGGTAGGTGGCAGCAGGGTTTCATGGCGTCATGATGTGTTGCATGAGTGTTGGTAAGTATACTTTTCGTGTTGCACCTGTCAATTTGCCTTCACTCTGTGACCTTTGGTTCCTCACCTCGTCAACTCTTGCGAGATCCTATTGCTTTCGTTATGTATCATTTTTGCCCTCGTCACAGGCCACTGCCTTCACCGGAACCAGCACTGCTCTTCGTAAGCCTCGAGTGGAGTCACCTTCTTAACGTGAACTGATGTCAAACCTAAACCTCATGCTTTTAATCTGGTTTGGCAATTGCAGTCTCCTGAAGTTAGAGAAACAGCACGCACATGTTTTACCCACACTTCGCTTGCCAGCTGGAAAAGAAGCCCTTGTGACTGACTGAAAATGAACCCAGATTGCTCAACCTGCAATCACAGTTCTGAGAAATTGACAGAAAGTGATTTCCAAGTGCGACCATTGCCACCACGCACTTGGAGCATAGACAACAAGCATGCACAATCTTCTGTTGGTTACCAAGTGTTCTAAGGTTTTCGCAGAAGTCAAACATGGATCATCTCTGTAGAATCCATGGTCCATAGGGCCTTTGGGAACAAATTCCACACAAAGCCTCCAGCCTGAACGCTACAAACGACGCTGCAGCGCTTCACAAGGTCCAGGTCGTCTACTGCAGCGTTGCCGTTGGAGTACCGGAGCTAAGTTGGCTGCGACTTTGGTCGTCAACGGAGGTCTAAATGTCTTACTTGAACCTTCCAATAAACTACAATGGATGAAGATTCATGATATATCCATGTAATATCACAGTACATATATATATATATATGAATTATATGATATATATATATTTTTCTATAGTTGTATATTTGTAATATGTATGCATCTATAGTTTAGAAAAGATTATTGAGAAGGATCCACATCTTTCATAGCTTTTCAGGTTCCAACACCGTATTTTGAAGAGAAGGGATTCTTGGGTGACAGTGAAACATGCGACTAAAATATGCAATTTTCTGCACGGTCAAACACAGATATATACTTGTTGCTCAGAAGAAAAATGGGTTGTTCATACTACGAAGGGGGTGTAGGACTATTGACAAAGCATTCTCATTATCATGCTGCAAACACCGATATTGTTCTTCTTTCCTTTGGTGTAAAACTTTCTATTGTTGGTCATTTTCTCAACTTTCCATCATTTTGCTTCACTGGATTCTCGCTTTGCAAGTCAAGGCATGGCGATTTGATGTCGGCATGGCAGCTCAGCCATGGAAAATGAACTTTGGCCAGTTGAACCTCTAAATCATTTTTCCATTTTCCCGGGTTCTAGAGATATACACATTATATATAGAAATATATGGAATTCCACTATTGAAATACTGTAGAAGCAGTGGTGCTAGAAGGAATGATAGGTGATGGAGTGCTCTTTGAATCTCAGCGGACACGGATCCACCGAGTGGGCCCGAAACTTCAAGGCCATGACTGATGCATCCACCATGATTCTCGCCGACGATGTGGAGGCTACAGCATGAGCAGTGTTTTTTGGTATTTCATGTGTGTAGGATCTGAAGAGAGTCAAAAAAAGGATAGTTATAGTTGGTGATCCAAGGAGTTTATATCCTTTTATATCAACCTGGCTGTCTTTAATCCACAGCGGAATCCAAACCGCGTTCAGTCCATCCCAGCTGTGGCCTTTGGCGTTTCAATTTTCGTCCCCGGCACCCGAGTGATGGCGAAGGGAGGGGATGGGAAAGATGTGTATCGTTCATACAGATCTATAAGATACTTGTACCGATATACTATGCAGAGACGTCATAGACTGTATACTGTATAGATACACTAGAATACAGTGTATATATATATCTCATTATATTGAAATGTAAATGGTTATATATAAACAAAACTACATATATCAATGCTTACTGGGGCAGCGGACCTGAGATTCCTGGTTATATGGTCAACACATACAACCAATACCTTTCCTGTAAGGCACATTCCAGGAGGCTAGTCTTCCCAGAACTACCGCTGGCTGATGTCCAGCTGCAACTGTCAAAACTTGGGGCAAGAGACACCACAGCAGACAGCCGAGGTTGGGATTGTGGGCTATTCCACTTGGACAGCCTTTGGACCAGGCAGGGTTCTGGGATGACAAAAAGCAATGATAAAGATTCCCTGAAACCTGTATCGAATAACGAATGACATGACCTTTCCGCAGAGAGCATGCAGCATTATCTTACAAACTCCATGTCGCTCCCATATTTGGGTGCTCTCATCAAGGATCCGCTGACCTCCGCGATCCCTTCGAGGAGCATGAAGACTAGGCAGGAAAAGAAAGACTTAGTAGATGCCGTGCAATACGCGATAGGCTAAGATAGGTATGTGACATGTGGATTTCTAACATCGTGGATGATGCTTGCTGCGGGGATGATAGCTATGGACATTGAATTTAATGATACTTGCTGATACTTATTGTATACTTGACAATAGTTGATACTATGGAGAGCTTTCAGGGCAGTGGGATGACTGCAATATGCATTTGCAATATAATAATAATAACAATAATAATAATAATAATGATAATAATAATAATATATTGCAATATAATATATAATAATTTATATGTACATATATACACATTATTTTTTTGTTTTGTATAGATAATTTGAACGGGCTGAGGAAGCAATTGATACGACTGCTATATGTTATGTACTGCATGTACCATACATTATTAGCGATATGTATGATACTGTATAGTTGCCCACATATATGAATATAGATGCATTATGAAAGGACGCTCACGAGGAGTTTTGAACAACTAGACTCCCTGCATGGCTCCAGGGGGCTGTGGAACTCTTGCGCGAAGATTGGACAACTGGTTGGGGTCTGAGGTCATGACTTTGCGGTCAAGCTTGGGTTGCGGTGAAAGAGCTAAGGCAGCTAGGGGCAAGGGGCAAAGAACGTCAATCACGGACTTAAAGACAGAGACTGTACATAGTCTTGCCTCTTTCCTTAGATGTGTTGTGCGTGTCCCTGGAACCTTTGGAACAAACAATACTGTTTGAGTATAATTAAAATGCTTGATGCTTGGATATCGAGATAGTTTTGCAGCATTTGGACTTTCAGGTATGACCAGCACCAAGAGATGGACGGCTTCGTTGCTGGATTACCATGACAGATCGATGCAACCAATTTTCTTGTCCCCGCGCCAAAAAAAGACAGCGGCTGGTGTGGCGGAGGTGGTTCTGAGTGCCAATGCATGTCAAAGGAGAGGAATGTAGGCAGGTTGGATCAGAAAGTAAACCGATGATAGCATATGATAGCATAGCACCTCGTAGTGAGTTTCGAAAGTGATGATATCCACAAGTCATTCCCAGCCGTTTGTGTTTTTTTGTGGAAGGCTTGCATCAGCTTTCAGATGTCGCACCTTTGGAATAGTACCGATTGCTTTTTGTAATAGTTTGATAATAGTTTGTAATACTGTAGTAGAAATTAGAGGTGCAAATTGCTTTGTGCCTGTGGCAGCCATGCAGCTTGAGTCATGCAGATATGAATGATGGATTGGATGTCCAGAAATGAATAGCTGACTGCCTCTTCTTGTTTCCTTTTCTCTTTTCACACATTCACACGCACACACATACACATTCCGTGGATCTTTCTGAATCAAGACAAACTGACCAGTGAAATGGACACAATGCCACCAAACTTCAAGAAGAGATGGTGTGCCAATGGTATTAAGCTGTGGTCGCATTTAGAAAACCCAGCTCTCAATGGAGCTGACTGTTCGACCGACCCAACTGGTTGGAGACGTCCCACATTTCCACAAATCTCCAGGCTGGTCGATGAGGAGGATTTTTCCGATTGATTGATGTTTGGTCTTGAAAAGTTACACCCAAAATGCATAAATATGTTTGAAATTGATTTGCACTTTACAAGCAAGTGATAGCAAGTGTACAAGTGTGCTCTGTTGGGGAAAGGCATAAACATGGTGTGCTGACAAGAGCTGGGTGGGAGAAAGGTCATTACATTGAAGCTGTTGACTCATTCCACAAACGTTTGCAGAATAACCAGGCAACACATGCCATCATCTTCCAAGAAATTCGAGACTTCGCACCGCTGCTGTGAGCCCGGTGAGGGATTTGACTGACCACACAAGAATGATGTTTTGGGGTCGGGTGTTGAATACTGTTGACATGACGTTGACTCACATTCAAACCAAGACTTGTAGATCAACATCGACTGTTTTCTTCGAGGTGACTGCTGCCGTTTCAACGGCCATACTAGCCAATCGATCAAAGCGTGTCAAGGCGCAAGGGGTTTGGTGGCAGTGGAGCGATCCTTAGCCGTACTGCGTAAAGGTGAAGGCGCGCACCTGTCTTCCAGCGGGAAGTGAAGAACGTTTGGGTCCTCAGTGGGCCCAATTCTACACAAGGTCAATATATGTCAAAGATTCACTCTTTGAATTTCAGATTCATTGTGCTTTGCTTCGCCATTTGTAGTTTTAGGTGAGAACCGATACAAGAACCTGGAGGTTGGCCCGTGTGGGGAGGAAAGAACTCCACTCATCATGTACGTTGCCATTTCTTGTTGCAACCCAGAGCTGGAATATGTACCCATATCACTCAGCCACTAATGTATTGAGCTCATTGCATAGCTTCACGCGTATTTACATTTGTTTCTTGTCATTTCCAAGATGCAAAAACATGGAATCTCCATGGGTCCATGATTTTGTATTTACTGAAATCCTGCACAGGTGTCGTACGAAGACAATAGAATCAGGACCATCCAGATTTATACTTCGACTCGAACGACCGCGGATCACTCTTTTGCAAGTCCAACATTTTCAGGCTTTCCTGGAGACACAGCGAGGGTCTCGGCCTCCTTCAGATCCGCTCGGAGGGCCTTTGACACCGTGCGCCATCCGGCAGAAACTCATATGCACTCGTTCACCAAGATTTTGAGTCAGTGACAGTGTACGTACTTCCGATCGTTGTTATTTCTTATTGCCTGACCCAGGCATTAGTAATTATTATCGTTTCTCATAATGACCATCATGACCAGCATCACCATCACCACCACCATCACCATCACCAGCATCCTTGTCATCATCTTCATCATCTTCTTCATAATAATCATCATCGTCATCATCATCATCTTCTTCTTCATCATCATCATTATCAGCGTCATCACCTTCATCATCTTCTCAATAATCTTCATCATCATCATCATCATCATCATCATCATCATCGTCATCATCTTCTTCTTCTTCATCATCATTATCAGCGCCATCCTCTAAGTATTTTGCATTGGATGATCATTCTTACTTGGAACCAATGAAGCACTGATCTTTCTAGGTGTAAACACGGCCAAGGCAAACCTCATGGCACTCAGCCGCTCGGAGGTACAATGACAGCCCGGTGGATTGGATGTTCATTGCCATCTTTCGCCAGGCGTGGAACAGCGATATGTTTGCCCATTTCTGATATCACATGTTGTGTCACTCACATGATGTTGGCCTTGAGTACACCACACTTACAAAGGGGTGAAAGTGGAAATGGCTGAGATGTCAACGATTGTGGTGATTTTACATTGTCATTTTAGGAAGGAGCGTGTTTGCTCTAGAATCTCTCATTGAGGAGATTTGTATGAAGCTCATGTGTAAATATGAACGCAGCGATGTGTCTCCAGTGTGTTGGTTGCAAGTCTTCCTGATTCAAGGTAATGTCTGGAGTCGCCAAATGGCAGTCTCCCTTGGCTTTCTGGGGCCCTGAGGCATCGATGGCTTGGCAGGATGTTTCCAAACCTTCTAAAGGTGTTAGTCCTGAAGGCGTCATCAATTTCAAATATCTTCAGAGATTTTCATGAAGCAGGCTATACATGAACACGATCCATTGTCCCATTGTGACATAAACGGGGTTTACACGACTTGTCCCATCCCAAGTCATTTCGGCTTTCCAATCATAGCTGTCACTTGCAATGCTTGGTGGAGTTGCAGGCCTACGACGGAATGCTTGAGGTTGCTCATGCACAGCAGTGGGGAAAGACTTTGCAGCAAACAGAGGATTGGAGTTTTTACCCGCTGGGCAGCATGAAGAAGACTTTCACAGCAGAAATGCAAGGCAATTTGCTAGATGTAGTCAAGTTCATGGACCCACCAGACTTTTCCTCATTTCTCTTTTGTCCTCAAGGATATCCAATGCATGCAGTTTTCTCATTTTAATGTATATATTTGACGTATCAAGATTAGTTGCCCTGCACGTTCATAAGCTGTTGATCTTCAAACCTGGAACAGCACCAGGATTCTGCCTTGTCGGTGATTGACAATCTGCTGCCGGAAGAGGGCAAGGCCTAAATTCCGCACCCATCAGTCTCAGTTTTTACAAACAGCTTGATGAAATTTGAAGCTTAGGTCCAATTAGGTCCTTGCATTCTTGATGAAAGTAGTGTCAGAAATGATGTTGCTGCAACTGCAAGGCTGCAAGTAAGATTCTAAGGCTGCAAGTAAGAATCTAAAGTCAGTGTATGACATGCCTCATGACCTATGCTTACTTGATGTGCATGTGTGCGATAGTTCTGTGTCTGCTGCATTTCGTTCAAGTCTCGGTTCCTCTGTGATTTCTGGCCAAGGCCCGCATGTTGCTTCAATTTGTGCTGCAATTCATCCTCACTCAGAATGACCCAGACTTTTAATCCTTTCCAAACTGCTGCCACTATATACGTGTCCTGATTCTTGACGCGACCTTGGATGCTGAAGGTGCCTCAGTCAAGATGGGGCATGAACCTAAGGGTCCATCAACTTTTCCAAAGATCCTGCTTCAAGCAGACATTGCTCACATCTGTTTGTCCCAAGGGTGCAGGATTTTGCAGAGATTTCTTGAATGAATACAGTGGTTAATTCCTAGTGATTCAAAATCCAGGGGTACCCACATGTACACACATCGAGACCAGCCTATGAACCTAATCTGTATCACTGGGCGGCTCCCGAGGCAGACCTGTTGCCGTTCCATGAATGGGACTCTTTGTGATTCAGCTCCTGGTCATCAGGCGGACATGGGTCGAGGTGTATTTTCTTACATTTTCTTGTTGAATAATTTTTCAAAGAGTCTCACAAGCCAACGACCAAAAGAACCAGAAAACACATAGAATCCAGAGCCTAGAGTTGATGCCTCTTGAGGCTGGACATTTCCAACTTCAGAACTGTTGCTGGTGATCATATAAAGAGTCACAAGAGATTAGCACTCTATGCATCTCTTAGACCTCCCATTGAATGACATGCACCGCATATTATTGATACTTATTATATCTTATTATATCTTATTATTATACAATAGTATACAATCAATATACACAAAATACGTCAGGTTGGAAGATGTTGAAAGTATGTGGCACTCCCCTTTCCTGGAAGATACATTGCGGCAGGCTTCCCCTGAGCTGACCGAGGCTGTCGCCTGGGCCAAAACACGAATTCGTGTCGTGGAAAAATTGCTTTGTGTAAAAAGCATACAAAAATGGAAGGCTTTGAACCAATCTTGCAACTTGTATATATATATATATATGTGATACTTCATACACTTTCTGTTGTGTTTTCTGGCTGGTTCCCTGAAAATGATCAAAACTTTGGGTCTAATAGAGATTCTAGCTTGTGGGGTATACTCTACCACCTCTCCATCACCCTTACTCTACACACTATACACCTTTCAAAATGACCCCAAGGCAGTATCCAAAAAAAGTTCGGAGAAGTCCTCAAAAAAGCCAGACCACTTGGCATGTAACCTTGAGCATTGCGAGGCAGGAGCAAGCGAGGCCAGCTGAGGGGGATCATGGAAGACTTGGGTGACGATGTAGTCTCGGCTCGGCTCTGGCCGTGGGGTCAACGGGTCAACCATTATTTTCTAAGACCAGCAGATGCCATATCAGAAAATAAGAAAGATATTAAGATATTTGGAAAGTCTTAAATGGACGCGGCAGACTTTGTTTGTCATAGTGGATAGTGTGTGTTGGAACTTGCCCAGGCTAGGAGCTAGGAGTAACTTTCCTCATGCATTTGCATCCACAGACGATCACAGAGAGAGGTGGTAGGCCGACACAACTCATATGGCAACGGGATCTTTTGCCGCTCACACAACCCGTTTTAAGCATGCTTTGATCTTTCTCCCAAACATCAACATCTCTCACTTTGGATTTGAAGCCTGAAATGACAGGTTCCCGGTTGACCATCAAAAACAAATGAAAGTAAAGCAGTATTGTGTGCGGTTGCGGAATTTAGGGGATAACTTCGCAACACGTTCCATCTTCAAACCAACACCCTTCCAAGGCAAGATCTCACGATTTCCTAAATCTAGCTTCATTCAAGTGATATCCATGTTTGCTGGAGATATTCACTGAAAGGTGAAATGGGCTTTCTGCTTAGGGGTGGAGGTCTCTCAAAAGTTCCATGAAATGCACTACTCTTTGCTCACCTGAGATTGAACATCTGCTCCGTGAGCTCTTCCGGTCAGCATCCTCAGGAAGGGTGTGGCCGCTAGCAATGCCTTTCATATGAAAACCCTCCAAAAAAGCAGATATATACTTTCAAGATTTGTATAGATTTGTTGATTTGTGGCTTCAACTGAGGTTGCATGACTTGAATAGCAACGGCCTATTGGAGATAGAGGAGCTGGGATGTATAATGTCAAGTTCCACAGCTGATCAAGTTATTGGCTTTGCCAGAGCCTGGCTTCTTTTCGGCCGCAAGAAGTGAAGCAATGACTGACTGGCAATCAATGTCCATAATGGAAGATGTACAACTGTTGTAGATGTGCCCATTTCCTTCAAGAAGGATATGTTTCTATCATTGCAATGCTAGAAAGATATCCTCCCCATCATCAACACTTTTCGCACTGGGCACATCTGTGGACTGCGGTTACTGTAATTCTTTGTTTGTCCTTCCGTTCAACAGCAAAAGCAGCGACGGCAGCAACACCAACAGCAACATCGACTGGGGCAACAGTCAGCAGTGGTATTAGCAACGAGAGTTGCAGCAGCAACTGCAAGATCGAAAGCAAGAACAATAGTCAGAAATAGCCAGAACATCCTTTAGTCTTTGTGTGTGTATTTGTTACTTTATGGAATTGTTGTTATTTTGGAGGTTTGGGTTGGTCGGATCTGTGCCAACAAGGGGTGGGGGATGTTCCGGAAACACAGGTCAGGAGGAGGGATTAAAGTCGAACATCACTCGTGCCTTGGCGCTGTCAGGAGCTTGTACAGCTCAACTCAAAGGCAACGCTGCTGCGATGCCATGATCGGGCTCAGGGGAATATTTGAGTTATTTATTGGCCTTTTTTGTTAGGGTAATTATTGGCTGAATGTCGTTTCTGTGTAAAGACAAGTGACATGAGAATGGAGGTTCGAGAAAACTTGATTGATATATGATATGCATTGACATTGTTTCATATCTAGGATTCCAATTCATCGTTGAGCCGCTCTCCTTAAGCTTCATGAGTAATTATAGTGCTTTAGTTGTTTAAGTGCAATTCAATCTGTTCAATTGTGCGTATGCTTCTGGCTAGTTCTTGGGATTCACATCTTGGTTGTCCTGGTGTTAATGATTGCATTTTGGAAGCTTAAGATGTTTTTGATTGTGAAACATTGGCCAGGTAGCCTTGCTGCATCATGGGAAGGACACCAATCTAGCTGCTGTGAAAGCAAGGCACGCTACTGAGGCTGTCAAAAAAGTTGTGGTCGCAGCACTGCCTTGTAGCCATTGGTGTACAAGATTGTAGCTATATCCAGTGGTTCTCAGAGGTATCCAATTCTGCCTGGCAACTCGAAGCAACTAGTACCCCAGTACCTTTCTTGGAAGTTGGAAGTAATGTTTTTGGTTTTAACATTTTTTGCATTGTGCTGTTAAAAAATGCACCCTATTTCGGGGTGATTCCTTACTCCAAATGTGCCAGGTATCGACGGCTCTTCAAGGAGCGCTTGGATCCAAATGGACGACCAGTATCGTGAGGATACCAAGGGGCTCCCAGGATTCCAAACTTCGAGATGTTGAAGGAATGGCATGCTTACAGAGGTGGTTTGGTGAACACAATCGTCAATGTCTTTAAGATTAACTTTGCCAATGCCTGACTTTTTTGTAATAATTTCCACCTATGCTACCTCATTTGCTCCACCGGACTGTTGATCATTAAGGTACCAGATTTTCCGCAGATATGTGGTCCAGGTCCTCAACGGCATCGACCCAGATCCTGCAGCACAGGAAATGATGTTAGAACAATTTGTCGCAGAGGTGCCAATACGTGGGATTTGTGATGAGCTTGAAGGGCTGAGTGGTCAGCTTGCAGGGTTTTCTTCACGAGTTAGAGGCATTTAGAGTTGGCTTAATTGCTGAAGTTGGGTTGGGTTCTCATTGAGTTGTCGTAGATTTCGGCCGTTTTATGCATTTGAAGTTGAATGATGCTTTGGTTGGATTTGCTTCTAGCAGTTGTCAGGCGAAATCAGCCCGCGCAGTATTTCATGTGCCCTCTTTTGCAAGCAATGCGGACAAAGCAACGAGCTCAAGCAGTCAGACATGCAGTTCAAAAGTCAATCAAGTGCAAAGAGATGGACTGTGAATAAATGACTCAGGCATTTAACACTTACATCACTGAGTCACAGCTGATTCTTTGTGTCTCTGAGGCATTTCTGCCGCATTTGTCCTTCCATGTGAGCTCCTTCCCAAGGACCAACGCCGTGAACACAATGTGAGGAAAACTGGAGCTAAGAGAACCCACAGAGACGCTTCTGATGACGCATGAATGTCAATCCCAAGATACCCAAAGACATCTTTCAGTTCGCCTTTCAGGATCCCGGATGAGGAAAGTGTAGATATCCCTACAGAGATGAGAGCGATGACCTGAGATGTGAGAAGTGAACAAGGGAGGGACTGAGAATGTTTGGATATGTACTTGTACTTCTTTATACACGTTGATATCCAGAGTCAAAGTTCAAACCTCATCCATTTGTCTGCCAGTTTGGAAGCTTTCCTTTGAGGCAGCTATGGGTGGCGCTTGAAGATTTCTTGATGTGGTCTACGTGATGTAGACACCCAAAGTTAATGATGGAGGCTGAGCAGACTCCTTTTGTTTGCCTAATGGGCTTCTGATAGTTTAATTAGCTGCAAGTGGTAGAACTGCTTTGCAGTTTTCAAGGGTGCACTCCACACCCGCATGGGGACAGCTGATGGTTCAGCAGCGTTTCTCAGCCATGGCAATTGACCATTTCGTGTCAACCAGACAGAGGGCCTGAACCAACAGCTAATTCGCGAGCATCAGCAGAAAGACGCAACCCAGCGGCTTTTGCTTTAGCGGGAAAAACACACAAAATTTGACAAGCTCATCTGCTCAAGAGGCATAAGTGCACAGCAATGTTGGGAGGCACGCTTCCGAACGGCCTTGAAAGCGGACAAGTGAGGCGACCCAACTTTGAAACATATCATGATGGCAATGAGATGAGGATTATTCTGTTACTTATCTTATCATGCATTGATCAAACCCAAATGAGCAGCAACTACGGTGTATGGATTAGAATAGCGTAAGAACCAGATATATAATCCATTGTAAGAATCCCAAATCAACTATTAACAGTATTTACATATTAAATATAAACGTAGCAAGGGTTTTTAAACTTTTTTTCTCATATCCCCCGAGGTTTGGTACTGAACTGAATGCCCTGATCACTGCTGTGCCTCGGCGGGCTGTTGAGAAGCTCCTTCAGTAACTTATTGTTAACAAACCTTAGATCCTAAATACCTAAAGTATCTCGATGTCACCCATTTCTTCACGAAATCTATATGTAAGCAGATGGATATAATTTAATACGTTTATATTGTATTATCTATCACATAAATGATATGTGTAGCCCTTGTTTCGGCCGATGACCTCATTGACTCAGGTCGTGTTTCCCTTCATGGTTGGCAAGTGTGAGGCCTGCCTCAGATGCCCATGTTGAGCTGGAGAAATCATACCGCGACGGATCGCCACCCGCCCCAGGTGCAGGAGCGCAAGCATGAGGCTGATGAGGGATTTGAAGGAATGGTGGATAATTGGATGGGATCTAAGACCAAAAAACATGTTTGGGAAAACGTTTTCCTTTGCAGTATACTGAATGAAAGCAAGAGATCTTCCAGTTTGCTTTGATATATTTTGATTGTGTCAATGGCTTTTGCTCAGGGATAATATCGATTAATGTGCTGTAAGAAACGTGGATACATGAAACTATTGCGCTGACCTAGGCAGCAATAATGTGCTGTTTTGTTGATGCTCGAATTGGGACTGTTGGGATAGTCTCCGGCTTTGGCCTTGAGAGACTTTGATTAATATGGAGAACTTTGTTGAACATTTTTGATTCAAGAGGTGTAAAGTATTGATGGAATACAACACAGATTTTGAGCGTTACATGTTCCCCCTACCCTTTGAAAGCATGTTTGGGATAAACATGGTGATTATGGTCGTGATGACAAAGCTTCAACACTCATTGACAAGTGAAAACACGCCTGTCGTCCTGCGTAAGGATCTCGAACAAATTCCGGAAGGAGAGGCGAGAGAAGGGCTTGGTATGGTGCTTCCTTTCGTTTTCCAATGGTCATTTAGAATAGAAAGTGAAGATAAATCATGATAAATCAGTATTCAGTGATATTCATAGTCATAGTGATTCATCTACTGTATAATTCCTCCACATCTCTGACATCTTATTAAAAACAAACTTCCTTGATTCAAGGCTTGGAATTGTGCTGTGAAGATCGAGAAGTGTCGTTGGCTCGAAAGGACCCAATTTGCTCACAATGACTCATTTGGCAGCTGAAGAGTTGTGTTTTGCATCGATGTTGGAATGATTCATCTTGTACTTCAAACAACTTCTGTACCCAAAAATAGCATACAAACATCAGGAGAAGCTGTAGATTGGGGATTCTCCATGCTTCAAATGATGCACAAGTGTATCCGTTTCATCAAATTTCAAGCCTTTTTTTTTTGACACAGGAGTGGCTGTGTTGGGATGTGTTAGAAGCTCAATCCACCATTCATTTGCCATACATCCCATACAGAGCTGCGGTCAGATCTAGAATTGAGGTGTTGGCTTGTGCAAACGGCCAATGCAAAGGATGTTTGGTGAGGCTGTTGATTGCTGATGGCTGCTGACTGGCAAAGTTAATGAAAGTCATAGAAAGATGGAAAGATATGGAAAGTCTGGAGGAGTCTGATTCAGTAAAACTGATATGTGGATCAATCTTGATAAATTTCGCAGGTTCTGGGCATGCCCCTGTCTATGGAACCAAATATGGAGGAGCAGCATGGCCAGACGGAAGACATTTTTGCAGCACAAGAGTCCCCTTCTGATACCTTCTGTCCTTTCCTTTTCTTCTCCACGCACTTGAGTGGAAGACAACTCTTGTATTTTTTTTGGACATCGCATAAATTAGTCTAATAAGTTCATGAGTGGATAGACGAGAGGATCTCAGTTGCACCATGGTCTTCGGCAAGACGCCGGTCGAGTGGGAGAAGGCTGGTCGCCGAGTCTGAACCATTGGCAGGCTGAAGCTTGAAGAACAACTCTTGCAACACCAAAGCATTCAACGCACCAATGGATGTCATTGATTCGCACAACATAAATATTGAGCAACTGCATTTATCTATCGCTTTATATATTAAACATATCTGCTCATGAGAAGCTTTGCAAATCGTTCGCAGTTGTGTGTGATAATTTGAGACATTTTCCGCCCATTCAGTGGGGTTGCACTCGTGGACTTTCAGGACGAATTGCGAGAGCAGCCGTGTTTCAGTACCTGCGCAACTGCCAGGCTCGGACCTTTCAACTTTTGCCATACATGCAATTTCTATATCACAGGATGAGTCTCATATGTTTTCTCTAGGAATACAGTTTCATTATGTTTCATTGCTTCCATCGGTTTAATTCCCACAAGGGGTTGGATCCAACAGCTCTTGTTTCCTGTGTGTTTGATAATGTTCAACCATCCACTATGGTCGATGTATGTCATCACATGTAGGAGATGAAAAGGTGACAATAATTTGCAAAACTACTAGTTAAACCACTTGTCTCTCATGTTACATGTCTCAATAAGTTTTTTCTGGTTACAACATTGCAACAACACATTCTGAAGATCAAAAGCAAACCGAAAAGTGGAAAAACTCTTTGCCCTGGTCAGGTCACAGGGTACGTGTCCAAAACTGACGTGAAGGAAAAAGACATGAGGGAGATGCAATAGGATGAATGATGAAGGGTAAGGATGTGGATAAGAAAGGGGTCGAAATGTTGGTGTGACTCCGAAACAGTATATTGATGTCTGAATCACCACGAGCACTTGTGAGATGTTATGAGAACACATTTCTGGTCCCAAACTAGTCAATAGGACCTCGATTTAACGGATAGTTAGAAGCTGCTGGAACTGGCGGAAATGGTGTTGGCTTGGAATTTGTTGCGCAGGTAGCGCATTGGCAAGTCATTCTAGCTTCATCTAGCTTCCCATCAACATCACCGACCGAAGAACCAGATCATATTCATCACTTATTCATCCAGATATATGATAAATATAATAATATATGTGCTTCTATGTTTTCAAGTGCTTGCAAGCTGCAGGGTGATATGCATTTTCATGGGCAGCTTGTTGAATGCTACAACGTATACAGTAGTGGAATTGTAAAGATGTCCAGAACGTTTTTATCCAGGAATTTGATGGAAAGACGAAAAGCTCATGAAGGACATCTTTGCTTGATATCAACTAACTGTTTGTATTGAAGTTTTAACATGTTTTAACTTGGATACTGGCAGCCATTGAGCTCAACGTTGATCGTAGTTTCGTCTTCAGTCCCTGTGGAGTGCGGCCAATGGGTTGCGCATCTTCTGCGGGACTGCCACGGGACCCACACCAGCCAGTCAGCAACTGAGGGTAAGTCATCCGCCGTTCGATATTCATTGTATTGTTGTTGGATTAACACAAGTGTGAAATTGAGATCGTGTTCCCGAAAAAAAATAATTTATATTATATATATGTATATATATATACACTGTACATATATATATATATATACATGAACAGGTGGCAGGTTGTGTATATATATCAGTGGCATTGTTTCGTGGTTCGTTGAGGCTCCAGCACCACCGCCTCCACCGTACATTCCGCCCGGGAATAAGCCACTTGGCTACGAAGTTCAGTGTTTGTTGGATACAGAAATCATGAAAACGAAAATCTTAGCACATCTAATTTGCTTCATTTCTTGTTAACAAAGTCTGGATCTGCAATGAACATATAAGCAACGTGTAGGCCTTTTCCTTAGCTTTCAGATTCATCTGCTTAAGTTTAAGTGTTTTGCTCTTTTTCTGGATCGCGGAATCGTGCAAAATGTGGACGTTTGCTGAGTCCGCAGCCGGCATCCCAACAAGGGGCTCAGCAGCTGCTTGTTTGCAAGTTTTGAAAATGCCGGTGCCCGTTTCTGATCTCCCTCAATGGCCCATCCAAATACCTATTCTAAGAATATTGCCACGGAGTTCCTAGATTACACATAGGTGGGCTTAGCATAGCTGCTACTATATGCTTTCTGTAGCAGCAGCGAGGCCATTTTTTCTTTTGGAAAGATGGACCTGCTTTTGAAGCCGGGCAGCTGCAAACGTTCCTGGAAACCATGCTTTTAGGATCTTTTAAACATTCATGCCACTGCAACCCACCAGGAATGTTCCAGGAACAAAGAACATGGCTTCTGCCCTAGCAAAAACCACTAACCACTTAATGCGGATCGTGCCTGAGTCATTGATGATGTTGTCGAGCATGACTACAACAATGCTCCCAAACCCAACTCAAAAACCAAGGGTCAGATCTTGATTATTATCTTGATTACACATGATTGCAGTGTGTGATCAATCATGCCGTATATATCTCCAATATTGGCAATGATGTCCCACTCAAGCAAGGCTGGGAATGAGGTTTTTTGCCTGTTCTGGTTTGGGGGGGCATATTTCGCTAGGGCCAAACCCTTCTTTCCTTCGGCCCCACATATTTTCATCCTGCACCCTTCGCTTCAATTGTTCGGAGGAGGTAAGGATGGCCCAAGATACGAAAGATATCTACAATAAGAATCGACATGATTTCTTTCACATTTCCTGCATGCATACATTGATAACATAGGTAAGACATTTCACATATCATCACTTTAAACAGCTGTGCCTATGTTTTCTTCATGAATACAATTACATCAGATGAACTAAATCATTTGTAGATATATCGATGATATATCGATAAAACGATACACGTTCTTCCATATAACAATGATATCCAGCCACCTTTGAGGCGGCCTCCACCGGATGGAGGTGGCACCTTAACCACGGCGCCTATGGTGCGGAGTTTGGTGTCCTTGCGGCGGGACAGTTGCCATGTGCCTTGGCAGAGTGCCAAAGGTGACATGAACAATTGGTTTTTGTGTTGTGGTTGTGGTGGTGGTTTTTGTTGTTGTGGTGTGTGGTGTTTGTGTGTGTGTGTGTGTTTGTGTGTGTGTTGTGTGTGTGTTTGTGTGTGTGTGT